>JARYGA010011488.1:0-39339 GCA_030545235.1 Helianthus tuberosus | reverse complement strand
TCCGCGGCTTCACACTCATTAACCCTCCCAGAAAGCAAATTTTTCAACCCATTCAATTATAAAGATAGTTAAATCTTTTTCGATCAAAAGGTTTAGTGTAAAAATCAGCCTTTTGTTCATCGGTGTGCAAATATTCATTTCTGATTAATTTCTTTTCATAGCAATCATGTATGAAGTGATGCCGAATTTCAATATGCTTTGTTTTTGAGTGGTGAACCGGGTTTTTAGTAATGTTAATGGCCGCTTCATTGTCCACAAATATAGGTGTATCCAAGAATTGCAAACCGTAATCCCTCATCTGCTGTTGGATCCAAAGGATCTGTGAGCAACAGCTGGAGACCGAAACGTATTCAGCCTCGCATGTAGAAAGAGCGACCGCGGTTTGTTTCTTTTACTGCCAGGTAACAAGTCTAGTTCCGAAGAACTGACACCCAGCAGTGGTGGACTTAGCATTCTGCTTACAACTACCAAAGTCCGAATCAGCAAAACCTATGAGAGAGAAATTGCCAGATCTAGGATACCACAAGCCGGTGCTTGGGCAGCCTTTCAAATACCGTAATATGCGTTTCACGATTGTCAAGTGCGACTGGCGAGGGTTAGACGGATATCGGGCGCACAAACACGTCGGATACATGATGTCGGGCCGGGAGGCAGTTAGCTACATCAAAGATCCAATCATAGACCGATATAGCGTCTCTTCGACTTTCTCTCCATTCTCATCTGGGCAAATCCCATGATTCTGCGCTAAGGGGGTTGATGCTGGACTGGATTGAGTCATGCTGAACTTTTCCAGAACATCATTTACATACTTTGTTTGATGAATGAAGATTCCATCGGGCATCTGCTCCACCTGTAGCCCTAGGAAGAACTTCATCTCCCCCATAGAACTCATTTCGAACTTCTTTTTCATCACCAACTCAAATTCTTTACACAGGTCGTCGTTTGTCGAACCAAAAATAATATCATCTACATAGATCTGCACGATTAAGAGGTGACCTGCAACTTCCTTCGTATACAGAGTGCTATCTACTGTCCCTCTGATGAACCCGTTGGCCAACCGATATTGGGAAAGCGTCTCATACCATGCTCTCGGGGCCTGGTGCAATCCGTAGAGAGCTTTATCCAGAAGATACACTTTGTTCTTGTGATGTGGATCAGTGAAACCCGGAGGTTGTCCCACATACACTTCTTCCTTTATCTTTCCATACAGAAATGCAGACTTCACGTCAAGCTGGTATACTTTGAATCCTTTCCACGACGCAAACGCTAGGAAGATCCTTATAGCCTCAAGTCTAGCAACAGGCGCATAAACCTCCTCATAGTCAATGCCTTCTTGCTGACTGAATCCCTGTACAACCAGTCGTGCTTTTTTTCGAACAACGACGCCTCGATCATCTCTTTTACATTTGAACACCCACTTTGTCTTGATTAACTTTTGATTTGGGGGAAAATCAACCAATCTCCAGACACCTAACTTTTCAAACTGTTGCAATTCTTCTTGCATTGCAATCACCCAGCTATCTTCAGTCAAAGCTTCCTTGTAAGTTCTTGGCTCGATCTGCGAAATAAAACATTTAAGTGAGAATTCTTCTTGTAAAGGAGCAACCGATGAATAAAAACATGTAAGTGCACAGTTAATTTGATCTCTCGTTTTGACACCACTTTGAAGATCTCCTATAATCTGATCTGAAGGATGGTAAGATAATGTTTGTGGCATGATGGTGTCAGGCACAACAACTTCTGATTGCTGAATCAAGATATCTAGATCACCGGTGTGATCCTCAGCTTCAGTTGATGCAACATTTGGATCCTCATCAAATATCGGAGTGTTCTCTGAATCTGAGTCATCGGACTGATCAAATGATGGAGCTGGTTCTACTGGGTCGTCATGAGCTGTTCCACTCGGACCTGCCTCATGATCGTTTGCACCAGTTGTAAGAGCGTTTGTATCCACATCTGGTTGAGAAACCACCAATGGTCTAGGCACCTGATCTTGAAAAGATGATTGTTGTTGTTGGTATAAATAAGCAAGTTCCTCTTCACTCGGCTCCGTAGGTAGTTGGAACGACTCCCAGAGTTTATCGTAATCGAACAACAATCTGTTTCTGGGAAGTTGAGGTGACGCCGTGTGTTTCTGACAATCCACATGATGAACTTCAATTACCTTCTTCAAGCATGGAACGAACACTCTTTTTTAAAGGACTCGCGTATCCCACAAAGAAACCTTCATTACTCTTCGCGCCAAACTTTCCATCTTGATCTATGAAGGTACACGGTGATCCGAACGGCTCTAGAAACTTTCGATTAGGCTTATATCTGTGAAGAAGTTCAAAGCACGTCTTTTTGTATTTCTTCACAGTAAGCACTCGATTCAAGGTATAGCACGCCGTTGCCACAGCTTCACTCCAGAAATAGATCGGTAGTTTTGAATCGGCCAACATGGTTCAAGCAGTTTCAATTAGGGTCCGGTTCTTTCTTTCAGCTACACCATTTGCTGTGGAGTGTATGGTGCACTGAATTCATGAAGAATTCCATTCTCGTTACAGAACTCTAGCATGCGGTTATTCTTGAACTCCGTCCCATTATCACTTCGGATTCTTCGAATCGGCACCTTATACAATTTTTCCATCTTCTTGAGTAAGATCATTAAAGACTCAAATGTTTGATCCTTTCTTTCCAAGCACACCACCTAGGAGAATCTAGTGAAATCATCAGTTACCACCGGGAAATATAAATCTCCACTGATACTCTGCACATTCACTGGCCCGAAGAGATCCATGTGGAGTCTCTCAAGCGGTACTCTGATCGAATTCAGCAACTTTTGTGGGTGTGATTTCCTGGTCTGCTTTCCTTTCTTGCAAGCTACACAATCATCATTCAAGTGAAAGTTTTTCAAATTTACACCTTCAACCAAATCATTAGATACAAGAAAATTCATTTTACGCACATGAATGTGGCCCATCTTACGATGCCACATTATAGACTCTTTTTCAGTTGCTTTGGTTTTAGACAAAAAACATTGTTTTTGATAATCAGTTGTTGTTGCGATACCCATATCAAGAATATACAAATCATTTTCGCGTGGAGCTCGCAACAACACCATCTCTTTCGGAATTTTAAAACCAGGTTTTAAAACACAACATTCGTTTTTAGTAAAGTGGACAGCAAATGATTTGTCACGGATCTGCGAAATACTCAGCAGATTGTTTTCCAGTTCAATTATATAGTTCACTTTATCAAACGAAATGACTCCATTCGTTAGAGTTCCTTGACCAACAATCCTTCCTCCCTGATTTCCAGCGAATCCCACGTATCCTCCATTTAAAGATTTAACGTCATAAAGTAATGCTAGCATTCCGGTCATGTGTCTTGACGCACCGCTGTCCATTATCCACTTTGAGATATATGACCTCGGCAGCCCCTGCATTCATCATAACAAATTCATTCAAACAATGAAACCCATGACTTCTTTTCCTGTGGAACACTACCAAACACTAGATTACATTTCTCATCAACTTTTGGAATATTAAAGATCACATTTGGAACAACAGGTTCAACTTTTAGTTTTGAAATTTTCTCTTTGATTGGTGGAAACTCTGCAAGAAACTTGTCCAATTCAAATTCAAATTTCTGACCATCATTAGCAACCACTTTTGATTCAGATTTTAACTCATTCTCCATTTTCTTTACCTCAACCGATTGTTTTGTTTTACCACCCATGATTGAGTTTCAAAAACTTTCATTTTCGGATAAATCTTTGAAGTCTTTTGGATTTTCGAAGATTCACCAATTTCAAAAGTTGATCTCGGTTTTTCTTCGGACTTCAATGATTCACCTCTTTTTAAGATTCGAACAGGGGAAACCATGGGTTCTTTACCCTTAACATCAGTTGGAGTTTTTGGTTTTGATTTTTGTACAATAGGTTTCTTGAAAATTGGTTTTTCAAACTTTTTGGTGCACTGCTTCGCCATATGACCAATCTCATTGCAGCTATAACAAACTCTTTTGTCATATTCGATAAAAGTTGATTTGTAGGTCTCTTCTCTCAACTTATTCACTGCATTGAAATCATCAATGGCTTTTTGACTGAAAATATACTCCTTTTCAGCATCAACGCTTGGACCAACAACAAAAACATCACTCATTGTTTCCTTTGGCTTAACATTCTTAGCCATTCTCTTTTCAAACCCAATACCTTTGTTTTTAAAATTGTTACCATTTTTCTTGTTAGACCCATTGTTACCCACCGAATATTTCTTCCCAGGGTTGTTTTGTTTCACAAAAGATTTCTTAGGTTTTGAAAAGAACTTGTTGTTGTTAACTTCAGAAATATCAATCTCAACAAGCTTAAACACCTTCTCAACATTTTTCATGTTTGCATTCTGGATTGGATACTCAAAATCCGAATAGAGTTTGTCAGTTCCAATCATAGTATAAACCACCATAATTGGATCATCATTCGCAACCTTTTCTGATTTTGGTATAAACTTGTCCAAAAAGTTACCATCGTCTTCACATTCAGAACTGGAATTTTCCAAATGTGTTTTCACAGTCTCAAAGTCTGAGTTATCAGTCTCTTCGTCTAACACTTGATCAACAACGGTCTTGATCACCTGTGACTCATTTTCAGTGTCAGATGGAGAGAATGTAACTTCAATACTCTCAGGTAACTCATCCTTAATGGTTCTCAACTTGAGGTTCAAAGCAGCTTCCACCCCTTCTGGATACTTCTGAGTGTAATGACTCCACATTGGGGGTGGAACACTGTTAAAGACAGGTGTTGCATCAGGTTGTTGCGGGACAATTTGTTCAATCACATATGAAGATGCAATGTAACTCATCAACTTTTTATCAATTCTTTCATTTTCCATTTTTGTTAACTCCAATTCCCTTTTTAATGAAGCAATTGTGTCCAGATGAAAGTTGATTTCTTTTTGTTTATCCAGAATAGTTGATTTTAGCAATTTTGTAGCTTTGTCATTTTCAAGACTCTCATTTTGAATCATTTTGATAGATTTAGCCAACTTGTAATATGCTTCTTTTACTTCGCTCAGATCAAATTTCAGTGCATCAGTGTATTGTTTCAATTCCTGAAACTTTGTGTCCTTTTCAAGACACTCCATGCAGGGTTTTGAACAACTTTTGCATGAAGTTTCAGAGACTGAATCAATCTTTTCAACAACCTTTTCCTCTTTCTCAAAATTAACATCCTGTTTACCGACATTATCAGACTCTGACTCAGACACTTCTTCTGTTTTGACCTCCTGACTCTCCAATTTCCCATCAGACTCCTTTTGATTTAACTCTGCTTTGACCGACACTTTTTCAACTGACTTAGTATCGATAGACTCTGGTTTTACAGAATCTGTGTCTACCTCTTTAAATTTTGCCATCAAAGCTTTGTCTGCAATCTCTTTCAATGTATCTTCAGTCATTTCTTTTGAGACATTAATCATCTCTTCAACTGGAACTTTCTCTTTCTCGTATTGTGGGCAAACTCCAGTTGTTGGCTCACTGAAAAAACCTGCAAAAGATTCAACCACATTAGGAGGTATAATTGATTTTAAAGAACTAGTCAAAACCTCTTCTTCGGATTGATAATAGTAGATTTCTGCAGCAACTTCTTCAAGATCAATCGAATTTTCTTCAGACACATTTTCACTAACAACCTCTGTTTCAGCAACATTCTCTGATTCTTCCACAATCTCAGCAATCAAACCTCTACCCTCACTGCCAGGGATGTATTTATCCCAACTGAATCCTTCAGATACCTTTTCATCATCTTGGTTGACTATGAGAGCTTTTTCCGGCTTGTTTTCGATCTGAGGTCTTTGAACTACAGGTTGTTGATTTGTCTTGTGATAGATCGCCTGTCTATAATAATCATTGGTAAATGGACGTTGATGATTGTTGACCTCTCTGTTCGGACACTCTCTCTTAAAATGCCCCTTTTCTTTACACTTAAAACACGTCACTTTGGACTTGTCAAATCCAAGCTTTTGATCCGGTCCTAACAAATTGTATCTACCCGTAATCTCCATGAATCGTTGAGCTCTTCTGACCAAACTAGCCATTCCCCATTTTATGTCTATCAATTCGAGCTCCTCCGGATCTATTTGATCATAGTCCTCTTTCGTCATGTCGGGATTTCCAATCTTACCAGCCACTAAACTCTCATACGATTCTAACACAGAAGCTAATAATGCAATGTGTTGCTTTGCAGTTGCTTAGGTAAACTCATTCCCGTTCTTGATGTTGACTGCAATATTGCATTGAATTCCAGAAACATATGCCTGATTGTTTGAACTAGACGAGCTTTGAGGTGATGTCTGTTCAGAAGCTTTGAAGTTTGGCTCGTAACTGGAAAATGGTGAAGATTTGTTATTATTCGGAGTACTAGACGAAACACCCGATGTAGTATCTGTGCTGAACGCAGTTTGAATCTTCGGGCTTTGATTTGTTGGTGCTGGAATACTGCCTTTATAGTACAAAGAGACATCTTGCTGAATATTTGTAGAGTTCATCTGTTTGATCTTTGTTAATTCTAACTCGTGTGCTTCGATCTTCTCTATGAACCCACTGAGATTCATGTTTTCAAAACTTGTATTGTTCTTTAGCACCATCAGATACGTACCCGACTCATCATATGGTAATGCGTCTGCCAATTTATCAATCCACTCTTCATTCGTCTTAGTTATCTTCAATCTTCCCATCTCCAAAACTAAATGGCAGTATCTTTCAATCAATTGTTTTGTAGTTTCACCTTTCATGCCCGTGAAGATGTCAAACTGTTAATTTATCAAAGCCTTCTTGCTTTTCATCATCTCTCCACTTCCTTCAAACTTTATTTTCAGTTTATCCCAAATAGATTGTGAATTATCCTCATGCTGTAACAATACAAAGATATCCTCCTTAATTGCCTGTTGAAGGATACTCATCATCTTCTTTTCAGCTTTGAAATCTGCTTGTTCAGTTTGTGTCAGACTCCCAATCACTTTCGCATGACCCATACCATCTAAAGGAGGTACATATTTCGTATCAATCTTCAACCAGCTCTCGAAGTGATTTGCTTGGACCCATGTCTTAAATCTTCCTGCCCAACCCGAATACTCATCCATATTCATCGGTTTAGGTGGTTTCTGCATCGTTCCAAGCTCATTCTCCATATTGTCGTTTTGAACAATACTACCCAAGGTTTGTCCTGCTACCATACCACTGCCGGCGAAGAAGTTGTAAAAATCTTGGTTTTCCATTTTTAGAGATTTACCGAATAGTCTTTAAGTTTTCAAACACACAATTTTCACAAAATCAGACAATCGAACAATATCACGAACACTATGGACTTTTCCGAGAAATCAGCTATACTCAAGCGAAAACAGTTTTCAAGATGAAAACAATTTTCAAGCTAAATGTGTGACCACAGCAACTTCAAACGAAACCACAGAATATTTCAAGCGAAACAGCTGGTTTCAAGCGAAACCTCAACAATAGTTGGTTTCGCTTGAAATAACCTCACAAATTCAAGCGAAACCTGAATATTCAAGCGAAAGCCTGTGTTTCGCTTCAAACAGCACCACTTTTTCAAGCGAAACCCAACTGTTCTTTCAAGCGAAACCAGGTTTTCAGGTCATTTTTACACGATTTTCTTTGATTTTTAAGCTGATATTCTCAAGGATTTGTTAAAACTCAGTTTCACACACAGTGTCCAAAAATCGGTCCATTTTGTCAGTGTCAAAGTCCAGAAATCAAATTTTGTGTAGAAAAACACTCTGATTCAGGTATATTGGCTCATAAATGGCTCTGATACCAATTGTAGGATCGATTTGACCGATCTAGTGAGTCAATCAAAACCAAAATACCACTATTTATGTGGCGGAATCACACAAATAGTTTGAATCAGAGAGAATGGAGTAGAAATAGACAGAATATCACTTTAAACACTGTTTCTCATTAATATTTCTCAGAAAAATCCGGCAGCAGTTCGACTATAACTTCAAGGATCAGTCTCCAAATGAGAAACAAACTAGCCTAATTATAGGTACTGGGTTTCGCTGAACCCGCCTCAAGCGAACCCTAAACATTCAGTTTCGCTTGAACTTGACATGATACACCTTCAAGCGAAACCCATTAAACATAAACTTAAACTTACATTTTAACCCCTGTACTATACAATCATGACACATATAGACCCTAGACTTAAGACAAAGGCTTTAGACATCGTGTACTAACATTTGGTCCTTGTTCCTGTAACTCGAATCCAAGCCCGGTATATCTCATTCTCGTTTTACACCATTGTGAACCTTACGCCATTTTTACTCTCTGATCGAGGTTCTCGGCATTGAAAAATCTTCGTAAACTAAATCAGACGTGTATATGTTGACATTTAAGAGAAATACAGTGAAGAAAATCAAGAGCAATGGTGATATATATGCGGATTAGACACCAACAAATAAACACTCAAAAAATGCCTACAATTTAAGGAATCTGTTTAGTAATGGCATCAGATTCCTAATTGATGAAGAAAGGTCTGGTGGCAAGAAAAGCTGCTTCCAGGAGGTTGTCAAGTGTTTTCGCTCGACGATTCCATTCTTGGGTGGTTGGTTTGGTCCTTGTTCCTGTAACTCGAATCCAAGCCCGATATATCCCATTCTAGTTTTACACCATTGTGAACCTTACGCCATTTTTACTCTCTGATCGAGGTTCTCGACATTGAAAAATCTTCGTAAACTAAATCACACGTGTATATGTTGACATTTAAGAGATATGCAGTCAAGAAAATCAAGAGCAATGGTGATATATATGCGGATTAGACACCAAAAAATAAACACTCAAAAAATGGCTACAATTTAAGGAATGTGTTTAGTGATGGCATCAGATTCCCAATTGTTGGAGAAAGGTCTGGTGGCAAGAAAAGCTGCTTCTAGGATGTTGTCAAGTGTTTTCGCTAGACGATTCCATTCTTGGGTGGTTGGTTTGGCCCTTGTTCCTGTAACTAGAATCCTAGCCCGGTATATCCCATTTTAGTTTTACACCATTGTGAACCTTACGCCTTTTTTACTCTATGATCGAGGTTCTCGGCATTGAAAAATCTTCGTAAACTAAATCACACGTGTATATGTTGACATTTAAAAGATATACAGTCAAGAAAATCAAGACCAATGGTGATATATATGCGGATTAGACACCAAAAAATAAACACTCAAAAAATGGCTACAATTTAAGGAATGTGTTTAGTGACGGAATTAGATTCCTAATTGATGGAGAAAGGTCTGGTGGCAAGAAAAGCTGCTTCCAGGAGGTTGTCAAGTGTTTTCGCTCGACGATTCCATTTTTGGGTGGTTGGTTTGGCCCTTGTTCCTGTAACTCGAATACTAGCCCTGTATATCCCATTATAGTTTTGAACCATTGTGAACCTTACGCCTTTTTTACTCTCTAATCGAGGTTCTCATCATTGAAAAATCTTCGTAAACTAAATCACACGTGTGACAACCCAAACTTTCAATGTTAGTGCTATTTGATTTCATAACCTTTGGTTTGTATCGTTACGCTTTATGACGTTGTAACTAAAGAAAATATATGATAACAAGATGTAATATTGCGAGATTGTTATTGATTGCATGAGTTATAGAATTGTAAATGATATGTTACGTAGATTATTCGTACACCGCCTAGCCGGGTCGTACACCCTCTTGTGATCATGCATCTAATCTTGGCCCATACATCCCCTCCCATCAAGCCCAAACCGAACCCAGCCCACCCTTTCCCTTTTGTACGGGTATGTATGTAGGAGGGTAAAGGAAAAACAATTGAAAACCCTAAAACTTCATCCTAGACACACAAGCGATGGTAGTCTTTGAGGATTTGACAAAGCCCTCCTTTCGAAGCCTTCCTTCCTTCTGTTCTAGCACATCTCCAATGATCTTTTGGTTAGTGATTATACTTATCTTGATTTCGTTAATTACTCTCGGATGTATGCGGTTTAATATGGGTTACGATAATGATTTTGATGGCTATGTGATAATATGAATGATGTGTATCAATAGGGATACATGATAGTTGATGAATTTATTGTGATATTGAAGTGATTGATGAACTGTAGTAATATAAACTGATTAGGGGTGATTTGTTTGGGCTTTCATATTATTCGATATTAACAATTAATATTGGGTCGCACATGGGGGGTGTTTGGTGACAAATAAACTGAGTAATGAGCATGATTAGTTCAATATGGTTTCATGTGAAAGTTATGGGAAGTTGTGAACCTCGTGAACTGTGATAATTTTCATGAGCAAATTAATGACTATTGTTGTTTAGTAGTGCATGAAAGCTAGGATTGCATGATGATGGGTACAAGAATAATAAGTAAACTAATTTGTAAAATGAGTATATAAAATTGATAACTAAAGTTGCATGAACTGTTATATAAATGAAGGTATTAACACTTGTGAATGATGAGTATTTGAAGTATGATTTCTTCCTAACTAACTGATGCGGATTTAGACGATGCGTAGGGTCCATGTGTATAAAAGTATTTGATGGGCTGATGAGGTGATGTACCGGTTATTCTATGTTAAGTAGTTAGAAGTATTTTGTTATTTGATTTAGGATTGTTAGTGGTATCATACTAAGTTATCATTAATAATAAAGAGGATATGTGGGCTTACATGTTAATTGGATCTGCATGCTAATTAATTGGGTTATGCAAATGAGTAATGGGCCTCCTGGGTACGCATACAAGCTGTTGGTGCATTCATCTGTCATCTTCGTCTTATGTCGAGTCTTGGGTTCGTTGCGAAGTTATTCAAGCATGATGTCATGATGACATCATCAAAGTGACATCATCCATGACATCATCACAAGAAGACAAAAGCATTTATGATAGGTAGATGTTGATTTCGTTCAAAATGTATTATTCTGATTTCGTTCATGTGTCTAGATAGAGGTTCGCTTATGTGTCAATGTTTTAGGTCCGCTTATATGGTTCGCTTATGTGTCAATGCTTTAGGTCCGCTTATATGGCATATATGAGGTTCGCTTATATGTCATGTACATATAAGCGATACCATGTCACCTATATATAGGTCCTATGAGCGAACCACAGAGATAGTTCCAGGTGTTGTCTTCCGGTGAGCCACGAAGTTCTGCCGAAGTGTCGACAGGTTGTAAACGCTATCCAGATCAATAATATTGACAGTTTATAGTGAATACTTGCTGAATTGTACTCGGTTTGTCTGTTTCCGCCGTTCAAACTGAGATAAACTCTTCTAAGCGACTCGTTTAGGTCCGAATTCGATCCTACAATTGGTATCAGAGCCAGTGAAGAAGAGTTCTTTACGAATTCAGCCGATAATTCTGTTTCTACACCATTCTTTTCCGAAAATCAAAATTTTTTTACCGTCAGAATCGGTTTAAATTCACACAATATGTTCGGAATCTAGTATTAATAAACCCTTGAAAGTTTCATAACTAAAATCGACCTAAAACCTTGGATTTTTTGAGGTTTCGCTCATACGGACTCGTGATATTGATGATGTCATCAGCTAGGTCCGCTCATAGGGACATAATTGTAGTAGGTTCGCTCTAGAGATCCGCTCCTAGTTACACATTTGTTGGAGTTCTGCTCGAGAGGTCCACTCGTAGTTACAGTCATTTGAGATCCGCTTTTGTGGTCCGCTTATACAGACAACATTCAAGTCCGCTTTTGTGACAAATAGGGTCTCGTTCTTGTGACACTCAGTCATCGAACAGGATAATCATGTGAATTGGTGTCAGTAATTGGGAAAAGAGATGATGTGAATTAAGTCGGATATATATGAATATCTGAGTTGTTGTCGGCACAAAATTTAATTGAAATTGAGATTGCATGTGAAACATATCACTGAACCATGTGCTTTGATTAATTGAGTTGTGCAAATCAATAAGAAGTTCATGTGATATAGCAGTGTTTTTTAAAACCACCGGCCCAATCATATTAGTGTGTCAGTCAAAAGTGTGGCCCAATCGATACACTTTAAAAGATAAAAGTGTCTGACATTTTTAAATTTGCATGTGATTAAGTTGGGCAGCCAAATTGTTTGATACATGAACATGTGATCTGACATAAATTCTTGGTCCAATCAAATTATCTTGTTTGTGTTGAACAATTAAAAGAATAGGTTCATTAAAGTAATTCGACCCACTAAGTTTTTGAGGTCCAATTAGAATTGTGATAGACTTTAAAGATTGTCGACTAGTTATTTTAAATTGTTTTTGTGCATGTGATCAAAATTAAAAATGCAGTCCATGTGAGTGGTCCATATCAGCGGCGTAATCAATTTGACCAAATTGTTCAGTTTGTATTAAGTCTACAGGTCACACGTTTAGGAGTTCAAAGTGTTTAAAGGTTCATCAGGTCGATTGAAAGTCCTTCAGTTTGCACGTAAAAAGGGTCAAATCATTCGAATTTGATTCAGCTCATAGCTGTCCACACAGTGTGTCAACTTTCAATCCGCGCAGAAAAGTCATCAGTTCGAGTACCAGTTCATTTCTATTAATTGATAAGTCTTTAAACTGATCATTTGTGTGTTGTCGACATGTATTCTTACAAGGTGATACAGTTCATTTGAAAAACCGAATCATGGATGAGGAATTCTACAACGCGTTTGCTACTCCTGTTACTCCAATTTCTCTTGCACAAAATACGATGTTGGAAAACGAAACGGGAACAATGCAAAAACCGCCCAAACTAATGAACATTGAAGAATATAAGGGTTGGGAAGGCCGTTTCGAGAATTGGGTACAAGCTAACTACTTGGATGCATGGGAATGTGTCGAGACAAAATACATTCGACCAATGAATGATGATGAAGAAGTGGTTCCGATTAAAGATCTGAGCGCCGATGCTAGAAAGAAGTACAGAGATGAGAAAATGATGCTGAGTTTATTGCAACAAGCTGTGAAAGAAGATATTTTGGTTCTATTGCAACATAATGGAACTTCTTACTCAATTTGGAAAGCTTTAAGATCAAAGTTTGTTGGTAGTCAAGAAATGATAAAGAACAAGAAGTCACTTCTGAAGAAAGAGTTCGATCTGTTTCGTGGTTTGAAGAATGAAAGCACAAGGCAGATTATTGAAAGATATTGCAATCTGCTAGCAAATATGAAGAGATTGAGCATCGAGAAAGACAATGAAGAGTTGATCGAAAAGCTTGTTGATTCATTGCCACACGAGACTTGGGGCACATATCTCATGATGCTTAGAAACAAGAAAGGTTTTAGCAGTTTGACACTAAGCAAGTTCATTGAGAAGTTGGAAGCTCAAGAGATGGAGCAACGAAAGATTATTCGAATGAAAGATTTCGACGGTGAACAGGATATTGGGTTGTATTACAAAGCAGGAGTGAATGAGAAGTCTACAAATTTATCTCCAAAAATAGAAACTGCTTACAATGCCAAGAATTCTTCTGGAAGTTCATCATCAGGATCAAACAGCAAAACGAGTTTCTCATCATTTCCATCTTTTGATCCAAATGTTTCAACAACAAGAAATGGCAAAAAGCTTCAATGCAACATTGTGTTGAGCATTGAAAATGATCAGGATTATTCTGAAGAGTTAGCAAAAAGCCATATGTCTTTATTGGGAACTGTTCTTGAATCTTATGGTAGTTTTGTTGCAGGTCGAATCGGGAATCCAATGCTGACAAAGGAAGATTACGACCAGATCGATGCTGAAGAGATGGAGCTGATGGACATAAAATGGTGTTTGGCCAGCGTGTTAAGGAGAGCTGAGAAATTCAAGCAGATCACGGGGAAAGATGATCTTCGTGAGGCTAATGTTTCTACTTTAGGTTTTGCCAAATCTAAAGTCACTTGTTTTCGTTGCAGGGAGAAAGGTCACTTCAAGAGGGAGTGCACCAATCGCAAAGCAAGTGGAGCTCAGAATCCTTTCAACAACAATAATGATTATTATCGAAAAGCCATCTACCATCAGGTTTCTCAACAACCATCTCAACAACATCAAAATCAAGCACAAACTGCACATGGAATGCACATTATTGAAGACTCTGGAAAGAGAGCTTGTGCGGTTAATCAAGATTCTTCAAAGAAAGTTGATGGTAGTGCATTGATAATAGATCAAGATGATGAAAAACTACCCGAGGGTTTTAGCTGGGAGAATTTTACTTGGGATAACTATATTCCTGATCAAGCCACAGCTTACACAGCTTTTGTTGCCAAAGTTGAAGAAGATAGTGATGATGATCGTGAGTATTGGGCGAGAAAATTCGAAGCTGATATGAAATTGATTGCTGAGAGTGATAGTGAAGATGAAAAAGTCAAGAAGAAAAAGAAAAAGGTCAAGACTCCAGTGAGCAGTGATGATGAGACTGTTCCAGTGATCAAAAGGAAAGTAAAGGTTGAAGTTCCAAAGTTCAAAGTTGATCAAGAAGTTGATGCAAAGAAGATTCCAGTGAAGTGTGAAAACTGTGAAGCTGTGAAGAAGCAGAACAGTACACTGATCTATAATTTGAATAGTTTGAAGGAATCTTACGATGTACTGAACAAAGCGATGAATCAGTACAACCAAACAAGTGAAGAACAAGCAAGAGCAATGAAGACACTTCAGGGTGCTTTTATGACGAAGCAAAAAGTGGTGAATAACTACATTGAGAAGTGTGCTGTGCTAGAACAAAAGTTGGAATTGCAAAGAATTGAGACTGAAAGAGTAAATCGTTTGTTGAAAAGTTACGCATGTACTTCTTATGTCATTGACAGGATTTATCCAACTGTTGAAGGCATGAAGACATTTGAAGAGGATGAAGTAACTGAAGAAAAGAATGATGGAAAAGTGACTGAAGAAAAGACTCCAGAAAAGAAGAACAAGAAGAAGAGTGACTCAAAGAAAAAGACTGATAAAAAGGATTCTGGTAAGAAACAAGATGTCGGTTACAACAAGTGTCCACCCCCGCTAGAAAATGGATATTTGCCCAGAAATCAAAATCAGGAAAGAGTCGAAAAAGCAACAAATTTAAAGTGGGAGTCGGAGTCCTCAGTCAATTTGCCAGAAAATATTGATGTCGTGTTTACATCATCTGACACTGATCATGAGTCCGAGTTAATAAAGAAAGTCGTCGATCAGGTGTTGGATAAAGATGAAACTGAGGAGTCAAAGTTGGAGTCAAACTCATAGTCAAAGTTAGAGTCAGAGTCAAAGTCTGGTTCTGAAAGTTCGAGTTCGACAGTCAACAGTCAAAAGTCTTCAGTTAAAAGGGTTCATAATAAAGAATTCCTGTTATCAAAATCTAATTTGAGTGACGAAACATTCAAAGTTGCATATACATTGAATGATTCTGACAAATTATATTCTGATCAGGAATTTCCAATAAGAGGTGTAAAAACTGAAATAATAAAAAAGGTTTCCAAACTTACAGAAATTAATATTTCTGAAATAAAAGATTTAAATCTTAATTGTAAACCTAAAACTTACACCTCAAGAGTACAACAAAGATTAAACAAGAAAAAAGGTTATAGTTCTGGTTCTGGTTTTCACAAGAAATCAAATCAAAACCGTAATTTCAAAAAGAAAGGTATTGGATTTATTCCAACAGAAAAACAGAAAAATGAAAAATATGTTCGTGATTTTAAATCAAAGATGACATTTGTTTCAGGTACATCAGCAGAAGAAGAAGAAGAAAACAAAGAATTCTGGAGATAGTCAAACAGTGAGTTCCTTGCAAAGAAGCAAGATGACATGAAGAAGATGGCTCATCAGAGAAAAGATACGAGAACCTGTTTCCAATGCAACAATGTTGGACATATTGCCAAAGATTGTTCAAAGGCAATACAGTCAAAACAGGGAGTTTCTCGTAACTCGAAAGACAAGGAAATTGTGTTTGAACCACTAATTGACAGAACCAAACTTTTCAAAATTCTACATTTGAAATTGGTGAATGTTCAAACAAGTTTTACAACAAAAGAGCTAAATCTGACAAACAAAAATGGGTGGTTAAGAAGTCTGGAAGTAGTTCTAGCGATGATTCTGATAGGTTAAAATCAGATGAGCTATCTTCTGGCGATGAATCTGATTCCACAAAATCAGATGAGCCACAGGTTGAGTTAAAATTGAAAACTTCTGTTCCTCCAATGGATGATGTTCATTTTCCACCATTGAAAGCTGAAAATTAAAAAAAAAAAATTGGTAAGGTTGAAATTTCAAACCAATTTTATGATGACAAGAAGGAATTTGATGTCGAAAAGGCCTTTAACCCCACTGTGAAACACATTTTTGGTAAAATGATTGATCGAAAAGTCAAAGGGGTTAAAGAGTTCTATGAGAAGAAGACGAAGAAAGATAAAGTTGAACCATCCCTGGTTTGTGACTGGGATGGTACATACTATGAACAGTAAGTCTGTGGACTTGCCGGAGCTCCCAGGTTTGTAAGGGTGGAGCAGGAATCGGCATCTATCTTTCTTAGTTGGATTTTTCGTACAAGTGGTAAATCAGGGACATTAATTTGTACTTGATTTTCTACAAGTGGTTGAAGACAAAATGATGAACCACATCCCCAACTTTACAAGTGGTAAAAACAAACTTATTTTCCGGAAAAATCATTTTGATTAAAACAAACTTAAGTGTTTTGAAATCTTAATGAGAAAATGGTTTATTGTGAGGGGGAGTTCTGATTGTTTATGCCAAGTGAATGGCGAATTGAGGTGATTCGATATTGGTTGTCATTTTATTGTACAGTTTGTTTTCAAATTTCCTAAAATGTGTTTACATTTTAGGGGGAGTAAGAATTTTTAGAAAATCCAAAAACATTTGAAAATTTGAAAAAGACAAAAACATGATAAAACAAAAATGAGTTTTGTTGTCAAGAAGAGGAAATGATAGTACATCAGTGGACGATCACAACATGCTAAAGAATTGGAAAGTTAAAAGTGATAAACGGTCTCACTGAGAAGCACAAAGGCTGATATAGACTAAAGATGCAAAGACTCGACACTGAAGACTCCGTCAACATCTGAGGGGGAGTCTGTTGGTGCATTCATCTGTCGTCTTCGTCTTATGTCGAGTCTTGGGTTCGTTGCGAAGTTGTTCAAGCATGATGTCATGATGACATCATCAAAGTGACATCATCCATGACATCATCACAAGAAGACAAAAGCATTTATGATAGGAAGATGTTGATTTCGTTCAAAATGTATTATTCTAATTTCGTTCATGTGTCTAGATAGAGGTTCGCTTATGTGTCAATGCTTTAGGTCCGCTTATATGGTTCGCTTATGTGTCAATGCTTTAGGTTCGCTTATATGGCATATATGAGGTTTGCTTATATGTCATGTACATATAAGCGATACCATGTCACCTATATATAGGTCCTATGAGCGAACCACAGAGATAGTTCCAGGTGTTGTCTTCCGGTGAGCCACGAAGTGCTGCCGAAGTGTCGACAGGTTGTAAACGTTATCCAGATCAATAATATCGACAGTTTATAGTGAATACTTGCTGAATTATACTCGGTTTGTCTGTTTCCGCCGTTCAAACTGAGATAAACTCTTCTAAGCGACTCGTTTAGGTCCGAATTCGATCCTACACAAGCTGGGTCGCGGAGTGGGATTTATGGTTTAGTCCAATTGGGCTTATTCGGGGAACGCACATGGGAGCCCTGTCGTATACTAGCTGGGCCGGGAATGTCTGGGCCACGAGCTGAGTGGGAGGGTTGGCTGGAAAACATAGATCAGGCGGCTCTGTATTGAGTCGAGCATAAGTGGGTTGTTACCACTTTAATTGTGAGCTTGCACTAACAATTGAAATGGATTATAGATTTTAATTGGGCCAAAGTGTAACAGTGGGTTATCCAAACCTTATGTGAATTATGAACTTACTTAATAGATTATATATTCTTGTATCGAGGGGTTGAGAGTTATATGGCCCGAAAACATGAGATTATGAGATGAATCTACATATGCACTAGATACCATGTTAAGTGACTACTTGGTAACACTGGGTTGATAGATTGATTGTTATGGCATGAATTATAAGTGTGTGCTACATGTCCCTTAATTGTGTATTATGTGAACAAGGAGTGCATGAATAAATTGTACGTGGAATATGTGGACCATATGCACTCGAAACTGATTATTGTCGGTAACAATGATAGGGCATGTGTAATCAATTGACAAACAAGTAACTAAGTCTTACCGAGCAAAACTAAGGTGAGTTCATCTCTCTTGAGCATGTGTCCTGGTGGTTGGGACAGTCATTGGGTATCCCTGAGAGGGATAGGTTTTTGGGTAAATCATGGGTATTCCTGAGAGGAATATGTCTTGTGGGTAAAATCTGGATTGTTGGATAATATACTTGTCCTATCACCATTAAAGTCCCTCCTTGTTGTTTGTTACCTGAGTGGTAACAAGGTATTAGTTGGTACCGCTACTTAGGTTTGGCACCCTCACCCCGTACCGGAGAGGACGGGTGTGAACTAATGACCTAGTCATGACCAATGCTTTGATAAGAGCGTTGGGGAAAGGGCAAAATAAATCTGGAGCCGTCTTGTATCCGAGGTATTATCAACATTGTAATCAATGAACAGAACTAAACACTTGGACACTAACATTTTCGTAAAATTATGAACTTACCAGCGCTGTCTGACATACGTGTGTGCATGCTCGCAGGTTATTGATATGTTAGATGTGGAACTTGCTGTCTGGGATGCTGGAGTGGTCATGGGTCGAGATACATGGAATCACGAGACGAGTCTACTGGTTATTATACATATGGTTAATGAATCGCTTAACAAATGATTTATGCTTCCGCTGAATACGATGAATTGTAATTACTGTTTTGGTAACACTTTATATTAATGAATGAAAGTTTTATTTAAAATCTTGTATAAGTTCAATGTGATTGGTGGCTTGATCCTGGTACGTCACACGCCTCGCGGGGGTTTCCGCTTGGGGGTATTTTGGGGGTGTGACAGTTTGGTATCAGAGCCACTGGTTATAGTGAACTTGGTTTTAAAACGTTTTGTAAAACCAGACTATAACCGAACAGTTCCGAAATCGACCATGACACTCAGCTCTAGATTGCAAGGTTCGTCTTTCACACTTGTTGCATACATAACATGACTAGTACACATTTTCTTATGACGCAACATACGAACACACACTCGTCACTATAGCATGATTGCATGATTTGCTTGTACATTATGATGCATTTTAAAACCGTGAGGGGCGGGCGCTAAGAGCGTGCTGGCCGCCAAAGCGGACAATATCATGGTGCGTTGATAGTATGTCATAGTCTTTGGATTTCTGTGATCTTATTACCTTGACAACCTCCGTTTGACATTTGAGTTTGAGGAACCATTTGACATGAGTTAGGAGGAACTGAGATGGGCATGCAAATCACAATATTATTGTGGGTGCACACATAATAATAATGTGGGGTGCATGTGAGTCCCAGTGAGACATAACAAGTGAAAAAAGGGGTTCTGTTCCGTTATTTGAATGTGACACCCGGCTCTTCAGGCCGTACCGTACAATTGTAATACATATTATGAATAGGTATCAGGACTATATTTGTTTGGTTATGGTGTTTATACGTGAAATTTAATGTGTTGGTAAAATTAAACTTTGATAAAAATTATGTTGGCAGCGGTAAGATGAGCGCTTATTGCGTATTGGTTAAAATGCGAAACGAACGTCGGTGACCAACCGAACAGTGTTAAAATCCTAAAAATAGTCTTTTATGATTAGAATAATAATTTTAAACATATTTGTGAGGAAAAATAAATTAAAACGCTAAGAAACTCTATTTTTCAAGATTAAGCGCGTACCGCGCAATGCAGCGCGTATACCAACAAAATACTGTCAACACAGCCCGTCAAGAGAACTGAAAATCATTTTAGCAATAGTTTGATAAGTTTATTCTTATAGAATGACAAAAATAAATAAAAATGCTTAAATTCCTATTTTTGCGATATTAAGCGCGCACCGCGCAGCACAGCGCGCATACTGCCAAATACCGACAACATAGCCAGTCCAGGCAAACAGAATATTGTTCAATAGTATTTCGGTGAGTTTATTTTTATAAAGTGATAACAATAATTTAAAACACACTAAAACGGGATTAAAACGCTAGATAAAATACCCGGTATCCAGTAAAATACCTGTTTTAATACCAACTTGCATATATATGTATATATATGTGTGTATATACGTGTAGAATATGTGAGGAAGGATATAGGTGGCGGCCATGGGAGACATGAGGCTCTCTCTCTCTTCCATGTGTAGCCTTGGGAAAATGTAGCAATGATTAAAGCTTTTTTAATACTCAAAATCCATCCAATGTAAGACATAACTTCTAAGAATCACTACCTCACTCTCTCTCTCTTGAATCTCGGCCGAAAACACACACATACACACACTACCATTTCAAAATTTTGAAGCCTTGAAGATTCAAGTTCATGCAATCTTGTTCCAAGTCCATTTGAAGATCTAAAAATGGTTTTAGAGGTGTTTTCAAGAAGGGTCAAGCTAGAACAAGTTCCATATCATCATTTTCATCAAAACCCACTAGGAATCCTAGAGGTATAACACTTCATCTTGTTCTTGATTCATAGTGATGAATGGTTATGGGAGTTTCTCTAGTTCTTGAATGTAAACACTAACTTGAAAACTTAAACAAATGGGTTTTCAAAGAGATAAAAAAATGGATGTGTGTACATATGTATGTGTGGCCGTAGCTTGTATGTATGTGGGTATTTAATTGTGTTTTCATTTTAGTTGATTCTAGATTGATGAGACTCTTGAAAGTTTATTACATGCATGTGTTGTAAAAGAGTCATAAAAGAAAGTTCTTAAAAAGATTCCATGATTTAAAGTAGATGTGATAAAAAGTGAGGTTTTGGAAGTTTATACATGTGTATATGTGTGTATGTCGTGTATGTATATGTATATGTAAGTGTATACACTAAATTTTGTCATATGTAAATAAAGAAGGAATGTTGCATTTATGTGAAATGATCTAATGATGATGAGATGAACATGTTGTGATTTATAAGAACATGAAGTAAATGTATCCTTAGATGCATTTAAGGTTATGTAAGATGATGATGTTATGATATGGGTATAATAGATGCATCTACTTAGACATGCATGATGATATATGTTGATCAAAAGATGATTTGAGTATGGTTTAGTAAAAATTAATTATTATCAGATTATAAACCTTAAATTAAGGTTATTTTGAAGTGATTAGTAATATATAACTTTATCACAATGTTTGCTAGCTTAGCATGTGGTACTTGATGCATTAAAAGTTGTAAAATACGTGAAAACGCATGATTTATGTGACTTACACAAAAACTTCACTAATCTGAATATAATCACTATTTTAATCAGTAATAGCATGTATTGTGTTAAAATATCAAGTCATTTCGAGTTGGGATGATTATAGTAATGTTTAACGCAAAACTATGCGTTAAAACGGTCAAAAATCGGCTTTTCGGATGATTTTTATAAAACTAATTTAGATCAGTAAATTAACTGATGTTTTTAGTTTAAAAACAAGTATTTTAACTAATTTTAAGTTTAATTGGTGTTTGGTTGGTCATACGTGACTTCCGACGCCCGAAAACGTTACCGAATCGCTAAAATACGCATTTTTCAATGAACATTAGTTTGAGTGAATTTTGAGTGAATCTTTTGTGATAAAATGTGTTAAGTGATTTAAACATGTAAATGTGATAATATGTTAAGTGTTAATCTAATAATGGGAAATTTAGATTATGTATGTATGCATGTACGTTTTGTGCGGTAGAAACGGTAAAACTGCGTTAAATGTGTAATTTGTTTGTCGAGCATGAAATTTGGTACTTATGAGATGTTTTAGGCATAATTGCTTTAAAAATGATAAAATAGATAAGTTAGTAACATTTGGCGTGATCGATATTAAATTCTGTGAACGTTTATGTGTATACGAAAACTGCGTGCAAATCATAAATATATTACGTATCAACGAGAAAGTTAACGAGCTTACACAATAATGGTCACCAATAAAATCGTTCGAATCGCAAAATCATAATATATATATATATATATTAACATGTCAACATAATAAAAAACGACAACTTTTCGAGAAAATCTCAATGTTATATGATACTTCTAAGAAACGGAGAAACTTAGGATTTTTGTGTTAAATATGTATATTGATTTAGAATTGTTTCTATATTAGGACGCATATATAAAAATCAATTTCTGGGATTGCGGTATTAAAATACGCACCCAAAGGTGAGTGTCACTAAACCCCTCTTTTTACTGTTTTATATATATTTTGGGGGTGGAACACGTTGTTAAAACGGTTTAATAATGTTTTCGAAATAAAACATACCTTTTAATATAAAATATATATTTTCGCTGAAAATATATGAATTTGATAAGTCATACGTTTCGAAGTAAAACGATTTTGAAGAATGAATATTGTAAGTGCGGTATCTCTTAAGAGAAACGAGACCGTACGAAATGGGAATGAATTCCGGACTGAGTCTCAACATTTGAGTGACAGGGGAATCCGTAAGTCGTTGTATATTAAATTGTCATATTAGTAGGATATATATATTGTACGTGAGGCAGACATTATATTGTTCTTCGAGAAAGAACCCTGCGCCCATGATGTCGTTTAATCAGTTAAGTATGGTACGCGAGGAATTGTTGGTAGATCTATCGGGTTGACAACCCCGTCATGACCGGTCGCCCCGTGTCAATGTCAAACGACGAATTAAGATTCTGTTTATTGTCTAGCTTTGATTATCCCTGCATGGTTAATATATAGTTCGTATCGTCTAGCTAACATACGAGTCTGAAAGTTGACAGTAGAATTTAATATACAAAACCTGGGCAGTACTACTATTGTCGGAGTAATGAACCGACGAAAGGCCCATGGATTTTATTAAGAAAGTAAAATGAACTTTCTAAAATTACTTGGTTGTTTTCAAATTAACACCTAATCAGAAAGTTTTCCTTAGAATAAAATTTGTTAGTAAACAAATAAGTGAACTCACCTTCCTTTGTGTTGACACTTGATTTTTAACGTGTTCTACAGGTACTTGAATTCAGATTCGGGAAATCATGGCGTATCTTGTGTTTGAATGATGCATGTTGTTTTTTTAAAAATGTTAGACAACTTTTAAACTTTCTGGGACTTTTGTAATAAGATCCGCGAGGATCAAAGACATCTTAACTATGTAGTTGTGTCGTGACTTAAAACGTAATGTTTAAATAACTTATGTTTAAAATAAACCAATATGTCCAACAATAAAATGCATCGCTCGACAAGATATAAATGGGCACCAACTTCCGTCACCACTATGTTTAAATATTCTGCTGCGACATTTTTGGGGTGTGACAGAAGTTGGTATCAGAGCCATTGGTTGTTAGCGAACTAGATGTTTTCGTGGAAAACACTAGACTTAAACCGAAGAATTTTGAGATTTAAAGTCCAAAGTTCTCGAAGCCAACAATTTTAAATAGACATAGAAAAATTTTATCATATATGAAAACCGTTATGTGATTATGTGCATACATGATTTTCTGTTTATTTTGAGCCTTATGTGTTACTATTCATGTTGATCACCCACTTACTTGTACGGTTACATATGTGTCACAGATGTCGCACAAGCACGAGGTCATCGAGATCAACGACTCAAGTAGCGAGCCAGATTTCGAGACTTCACCCAGATCCATTTTACCAGAGGCACCTGTCACGACCGCACAGATGGTTGGTATGGCTGAGTTTGCTTCATCATTCTGTGTCGACCCTGCTTTCGCTAGCCAGGTAGACCCCCGATATGCTTTCACGAGCAACGGGTGGATTGATGACGACGATGACGCTCCTCTCTCGATCCATGAGACAGGACAATCATCTGGCACAGTACCAGTTATCGACGATGTGATCAGAGATGTCCCTGTATTTGGAGGACCTTTTAGTATTGCACCAGCAGTGGATGCCACTATCGTTACAGCTCGACCATTAGAGCCATCTGTTGCTCCACCTGCTACTGTGATCGAGCCCGTTGCTGAGGTCCCTCCACCTGTTTTGTCAGAGTCACCTTTACCTGTCATTGAGCCACGTACATCTTCTATGCCTCTATTAGTGTATTGTCACCGCAGAAAGAGAGTTAGGCCTGCTGGAGAGGTAGCTTCTACGTCACAAGCTGAGACTGCATCTGCTTCTAAGAAGCAGAAAGGAGTTTGGGTGGATCGATGTTGTCATTGTGACCGACAGTTCGCTGCCATGCGTGAAGAGCTGGAAACGACCAAGGGAAAGCTGTAGGACCTCCAGGGGCAAATCGACTGGTACAATGAGTTGAAGGAGTTAGATGACAGCGCGATGGATCAGATGCATTGGAGGATTGTGGATTTGGAGGAGTTGGTTAGGAAGATGCTAGATTTCATAGGAATGAAGCGTTAGATGTTGTTTATGTTTGTTGATGGATATTTATTTTTGGTTGTTGTGTCTGGATACTCTTTTTGATGCTTTTCTTTTGGGGGCCTGCGTGGCATTTATATTTTGTGATATTAGGTAGAAATTTTGTGAAAAACTTGTTATGGGTGTCGATGTAGACACGCCAATGATAGATATGATGTACTGAAAGACAAGTTGATAATTTCTATGGTAATATCAGATGATTAACTTCTGGTTTAAAAATTGTTCTCATTAATATGTGGATATTATACATGGGCAATGTTTGGTCCACTAATACTTAATGATTGAATTATTTTTATTTTGGTTATCGTCTCATGTGATTATTATTGTTGTAAATAATAGAAACGACGAAAATGCCTCCAAAAGCAAGACCGGATACTGGACTACCTGCCACCCCAGAGGAGTTGGCTCGACTCATAACCCAACACATTAATACCGCCTTGGAATAGCGTGATGCTAACCAAAATGACGTTCAGAAACGTGAATGTGATACTCCTGGGCAGGATCTTGGTGGGACACAGATTGGAAACCCTTCATGTAAAATAATGATCGGAAAGTTTTGATTGTTCATTTGTCATGATCTCATTGGAACGTATTCCTGATTTCTAATAACTATTTGAACAGTGCATCAGAGCGTACACAAAACAATCCAGGGTTGTAGCCCAAGACCATTCACTGGTGTTCTATGCAATGACGTGACCTCGATATGTGTGATATCAGGCTGTCAGAATGAGTCAGTTATCCGAGTATTTCAGCGGTCTGAACCTGAAATTGGAAATTCGAAGAAGCACAAACCTGAGAGCTCCAAGAAGACTCCCGAAGTTGGAAGTAGGAAGAAACGCAAATTGGAGAAAGCAAGTGCAGCTAACCCTCAAGAGTCAGGAAAGGGTAAGGACGGCGATGGACAAGAGAAGTGCGCTAGATGTAGCCGAACCAGACATGTGACTTCCCAGTGTTACGCTAAGAGTACATTGGATAGAGCTGCGCTTGAAGGATGTTTTACATGCGGTGGACAAGGACACTACAAGAGGGAATGCCCGAATTCGAAAGGACAGGACGTTAAGAGTAATTCCGTTGAGACAAGTGTCAGGAAGGCAAGTGAGAGCCCTGCTACGGTTACCGGTATGTTTCGAATCAAAAGCCAATCTATGTTCATACTTATAATACAAAAAATGACTTGAATTTCGTTCGAGAAACTATGAACCATTGATGTGTTCACCTATAAGTAAGCCAAGTATAAAGTCTCCGATAGAACTAATAGTTGGTAAATTGATAGAAACTAGCGAGGTCGTTCGTAGTTGTAGCATTTAGTAAGGCAATTGTAGTTTTAGAGATTGGATTCTTATTGGTGGAGTTGAGAAACTTTGACGAAAATGCAAGCATGAATTCACCTTCCGAGGAAGAAATGGGGACTATCGCTCGAAGAAGCTAGTTGGAATCTTTCGTCCTGATGACAATGGAAAGGCGGAAGCTGTTCATGAGAATTGATAGAGTCGAGTGTTGAGAATTGATAGTCAGGAGTGGTCAGTATTGTGAGGATGCTGAGTTGTTGAGAAAGGGCTATCTAGCGTTTGCAGTGAACGTGATGGATGTAAAAACCGAATGTAGGAACGTCAGAGAGATTTCTATCAAACGCAACTATCCGGAAGTCTTCCTAAAAAGACTTACCTGGACCTTCTCTACAACGATTCTTCATAAGAATCCAAGTTTCTCGTTGAAACTATGAGACTATATTCAATAAATTCGTTTGGCTTATTCCTATTAGTGCGAAAACAAAACCTGTAGAGTAAAAATTTCGGGGACGAAATTTCCTAAACAGAGGGAGACTGTGACACCCGGCTCTTCAGGCCGTACCGTACAATCGTAATACATATTGTGAATAGGTATCAAGACTATATTTGTTTGGTTATGGTGTTTATACATGAAATTTAATGTGTTGGTAAAATTAAACTTTGATAAAAATTATGTTGGCAGCGGTAAGATGAGCGCTTATTGCGTAACGGTTAAAATGCGAAACCAACGTCGGTGACCAACCGGACAATGTTAAAATCCTAAAAATAGTCTGTTATGATTAGAATAATAATTTTAAACATATTTGCGAGGAAAAATAAATTAAAACGCTAACAAACTCTATTTTTCAAGTTTAAGCGCGTATCTCGCAATGCAGCGCGTATACCGACAACATACTGTCAACACAGCCCGTCAAGACAACTGAAAATCATTTTAGCAATAATTTGATAAGTTTATTCTAATAGAATGACAAAAATAAATAAAAACGCTTAAATTCCTATTTATGCGATTTTAAGCGCGCACCGTGCAACACAGCGCGCATACTGCCAAATACCGACAAGATAGCCAGTCCAGGCAAACAAAATATTGTTCAATAGTATTTCGGTGAGTTTATTTTTATAGAGTGATAAAACTAATTTAAAACGCACTAAAACGGGATTAAAACGCTAGATAAAATACCCGGTATCCAGTAAAATACCTGTTTTAATACCAACTTGCATAGATATGTATATATATGTGTGTATATACGTGTAGAATATGTGAGGAAGGATATAGGTGGCGGCCATGGGAGACATGAGGCTCTCTCTCTCTTCGATGTGTAGCCTTGGGAAAATGTGGCAATGATTAAAGCTTCTTTAATACTCAAAATCCATCCAATGTAAGACATAACTTCTAAGAATCACTCCTTCACTCTCTCTCTCTTGAATCTCGGCTGAAAACACACATATACACACACTACCATTTTAAATTTTTGAAGTCTTGAAGATTCAAGTTCATGTAATCTTGTTCCAAGTCCATTTGAAGATCTAAAAAGGGTTTTAGAGGTGTTTTGAAGAAGGGTCAAGCTAGAACAAGTTCCATATCATCATTTTCAACAAAACCCACTAGGAATCCAAGAGGTATAACGCTTCATCTTGTTCTTGATTCATAGTGATGAATGGTTATGGGAGTTTCTCTAGGTCTTGAATGTAAACACTAACTTGAAAACTAAAACAAATAGGTTTTTAAAGAGATAAAAAAATGGATGTGTGTACATATGTATGTGTGGCCGTAGCTTGTATGTATGTGGATATTTAGTTGTGTTTTCATTTTAGTTGATTCTTGATTGATGAGACTCTTGAAAGTTTATTACATGCATGTGTTGTAAAAGAGTCATAAAGAAAGTTCTTAAAAAGATTCCATGATTTAAAGTAGATGTGTTAAAAAGTGAGGTTTTGGAAGTTTATACATGTGTATATGTGTGTATGTCGTGTATGTATATATGTATATGTAAGTGTATACACTAAATTTTGTCATATGTAAATAAAGAAGGAATGTTGCATTTATGTGAAATGATCTAATGATTATGAGATGAACATGTTGTGATTTATAAGAACATGAAGTAAATGTATCCTTAGATGCATTTAAGGTTATGTAAGATGATGATGTTATGATATGGGTATAATAGAAGCATCTACTTAGACATGCATGATGATATATGTTGATCAAAAGATAATTTGAGTATGGTTTAGTAAAAATTAATTATTATCCGATTATAAACCTTAAAATAAGGTTATTTTGAAGTGATTAGTAATATATAACTTTGTCATAATGTTTGCTAGCTTTGCTTGTGGTACTTGATGCATTAAAAGTTGTAAAATACGTGAAAACGCATGATTTATGTGACTTACACAAAAACTGCACTAATCTGAATATATGTTAGTGCATATGTCTGTTGACTTCGTCTTGTATCGAGGCATGTAATAGAATAGATAAACCAGGACACGTTGTTCAAGAGAAATGGGAAACAGGTCTGAACCAGCCACTTCTCATGAAGTGACCGGTTCATGCGACCTGGCCAGTTCATGTGACCTGGCCAGTTCGTGCGACCTGGTTCGTGTGACCTGGCATTTCTTATAAATAGGTGGTCTTGGATCTTCATTTGTAACTTTTGGATTCCAATAGCGAAGCTCTGCTGGAGTGTCGTCAGCTCGTGTAAACAGTTTCAAATCAATACAAACAACAGTTAAAGTGATTCTACTTGCAAATCAAGCTGCTATAACATCAATACGTCTGTTTCCGTCTTTCGTATTGATCGAGAACTCTTCTGAACGACTCGTTTTGATCGAATCCCGATCCTACAAGTGGTATCAGAGCTCAGGAGGAAGAGTTCTTACCATTTTAGCTTGTTTCCACAGATTAAACTGCTTTTTACTCATTTCTACTCATTCTTCTACACTTTTTGTTGGGATTGAACCCTACCAGAGGAACAGATAATTAAAGCCAAAACTGGATCAGAGCAGTGGATCCAGAATAAGCAGATGTTACATACAAGTCTTTCCCCTTGAAAGTGATTTCAACATCTGCTGACCTCCTATCTACTGATCGTGTAAACTGCTGACCCACAACTGCTGTTCAAGTAAAGACCTGATGAAATACTAAAGCCCTGCTGTTCAATCTACTGCCTTGGTTCAAGCACTGCTGATCCGGACAAGTATTGCTGGGTTCACAGCAGTGGAGGGATGCAGCAGTTGTTTATTCTGTCTTTATGTAATGTAATATATTAAGCAGTAGTTAGTATAGCAGTGTTTGTATAGATCAGGGGTTAGAGTTTGTTAGGAGGTTAGATGTCACTTTCATGGTGACGTCAGCTTAGATGCTCAGTGGTTTGCTAGTGCCAATAAATAGAACAGTGCTCTGTACTGTTCTATTAGCTCTTTGCAAAATCGTCTTCTCTGCACGAACAAACACTGAGCTCTGGCTGAGGGGAGTTTGTATCAAGCATTGCTTTGTAATCATTGTTGAAACTAAATTCAATCTTTCGGTTCATAGTGAAAAGTGTTTTGATTAAAGCAATACTCTCGTTTGATTGTATGCAAAGTTTGTTTCCATCTTAATTCCGCTGCATAATTCATTCATTTCCATCTTATTTTCAAACGTAAAATACAATCAAAACCAAACTCAGATCCAACAATTGGTATCAGAGCTTGGATAGTGAAATTTGATTTAACAATCATTTTGACATAAATAGTTCAGCTCAAAATCGTTGATATCGATAGTTTGTTCGTTTGTGTTGAAAAACAGAGCAAGGTTTAATCGCCATTAAAGTTGATTAATCAGTGTCTGTAAAACGACCAGGATGACGTCACAATCTCAAGATGATAAGAATAACATTGGCTCACTTTTTAAACCACCAATGCTTAAAAGAAATGAATACAACATCTGGGAGAGAAGGATGGGTCACATCCTTGCTCAACAGAACACTGGATGTTGGAGGTCTGTTGTTTTTGGTCCCCATGTTCCTATGGTGCCAAGTGCTGAGGATCCAAAGAAGTTCGTACCAAAACCTTATGAAAACTATACTGAAACTGATTTTCAAAAGTTCGAACTCGATGCCAAAGCATTTAGCATCATAGCATCTGCATTACCAAATGAGATCTTTGCTGGACTGTTACATTGTAACAGCGCCAAAGAGCTATGGGATGCATTGAAGGAACAGTTTAGGGGAACCGAAGAAGTTATTGAAAACAATAGAGAAATTTTGAATCAGCAGTATGAAACCTTCTGTCACATTAAGGGTGAATCATTGACCCAGCAATTTGAACGTTTCAGTTGTCTCATCAGTGAGCTAAGGCTTGTTAAGGTTGAATTTCCAAAATCAACCCGAAATAGCAGGTTTCTTAGATCGCTACCTGATAAATGGGACACAATTGCATTTGTTACTAGAAACTCTGTTGAGTTCAAAGATCTGACCCTGACCCAACTTCATGGTAGACTCCTGACTTATGAAAGGGAGTTGAACCAGAAAAAGAAGTTGCAAGAGTCTGGAAAAGCTACTGATGATTACTTATTCGGTAGTACAGCTCTTCTTGGTCAGGAAGAATCTGGTAGCAGTAGTAAGGAACAGGGTTATGATCATTTCATTGATATAACAGCTGGTGGTAACTTTACCAACCCTGATCCTCACTCTGCAAATTATGCTTTTACTGCAAACACTGAAAACCAGATGTCAGATAATTTGTGCTTTGAACTCAATGATTTACAACATTTTGATCCCACTGACTTAGAAGAAATGGACATTCTGCACCAATTGGCTTTGCTCAGTGTTAGAACTAGCAAATTCTACAAAAGAACAGGGCGAAAATTCCCAGGTTTACATGGGAATCTAAGGGTTGGGTTGGATAAATCGAAAATCAAGTGTTACAAGTGCAATAGGCTAGGTCATTTCGCTAGGGAATGCAGGAGTCAAACTACTGGTCCTACAATCACTCATCCTAGCTCAAACCCTAGACCTCAAAATCAAAGCACTGTGCACTATACCCAATATACCCCTGCAGCTCATGTTAACACTGCTCATTATGCTGCTACCCCTGTGCCTGTGCATTATGTCCAAACCACTGTTCCACAGATTCAATATGTTCAAACCCCTGTCTCCCAGGCACAAGTGCAATCTGTTGCACCTCAAACAGCTGCTCCAGCAGTGGTACAACCAGATCAGCAAAGCTTTTTCACTCAAGGCTTTGTTGACTGGAGCAGCATGCCTGATGAGCTTAGTGATGAAAATTTTGCACTCTATGCTTCTAATGATGAATTTTGTTTGATGGCATTAGAGTCAATACCAGATGGGATTTAAACTGAAGGTGAACAGCTAAGTGATGAAACAGTGGATGAGGTGACTGAAGCAGTTGTTAATGCAGTTGCTGGTGAATTGCTGCTGGGAGAAAATTCAGAAACCCTGATTGAACCACTGACAGACCCATGGTCCAAAGAGGACAAAGAAGAAAAGGAAGAAAAGAGAGCAAGTGAGAAGGAAGTCAGAGCTGATGATGAAGAAAATCATCAATGTGATTGTGCAATGATAGCTGCTGCCAAGGTATCTCCTCAAGTTCTTGAAAAACTATGTTCTGACAATTGCATTATTGCTTTTGCTAACATCAAAGAGGTAAATGAAAACCTTCGGAATAAAATCTTAACTGATGAAGTCAAATTTGAAAGGTCTTTAAAAGAACTTAAAAACAAATTGACTGAAAAAGAAAAAGAGATCAGCAGTCTGAAAGAAGAACAGAGCATAACCAAAACCCAACTCCAAACTATGGTAGAAAAATACCAAGTTTGCAAAAAGGAGTTGGAGTCCACCCAGATCACCTGTGAAAGATGGGTGGAATCATGCAAAGGGTATGAGGTTATGCTTGAAAAACAGATATAAAGCAATGTGAAATTTGGTGTTGGTTATAGAAAACATGATGATGAAAACACTGCTTTTGAAAAATCTGTTCAAACCACTGATGTAACCACTGAGTTCATCCCCACAAACAAAAATGGCCAAGAAGTGAAAATCACTGATAAAATTGGTAACAAAATCACACTTGACAGACCAATGGGATCCTCGATTTTTGAGGAGCTTGAAGATTATCAGTTTAAACCAAAATGGTCTGATGAGTGTGATATTCTTGAAAATTTCAAGCCCATGGACTTTACATCCACCGATGGTGTTAAAGCTCCAAAAGCTAAAGTCATTCCTCTCAAGGACATCCCAACAGAGGTTAAAACCTCTGCTGCAAAGGAGTCCGAAAAGAGAAAGAAGAAAGAAAAGATCAATAACTTGTTTTGTGAATTCTGTGAGAAAAGGAATCATCTAACAAAAGACTATTTCCATTTAAAAGCTTATGATTTGAACAAAACAAGTGTCACTGTTTCAGCTGAATGTTGCATTGTTTGTGGAAAAACAAACCACAAAACTCAAGCATGTGTGTATCTCAAAAACTTTGTTGTAAAAAAGAATGAGTACACTGCTAAAACATCCTTGAGTCCATCAACATCATCTGTCAAATTCACCAAGAACCAACCACTGTTTGTGCCTGTTCAAACAGTTGTCACAAAACAGCTGAACCAAACATCTGTCAAAAGAGATGTTCAGGTTACTGATGCACCCCCTGCCAATCAGTTCTGAAAAGGCAAGGAAAAACAGTCTTACCAAAGGATTCCACACGTTTATGAGGCCTACAAAAGGCCCTCTAAACCTAAAGTGAACAGGCATCCTTTTGGGTACCAACAGGTGATTGTTCAAGACCCCCAACAGTGGTTAGCAAGAACAGTACTAAAACTGTCCAAACCCCTGACCTAACCACTGTCCATCAATGTGCATCCATCCCAGACACTGTTGAGACCCCATCCAAAGCCTTATTGGCTTTGGAAACCCTAATGAACTAATCCTTTTACTTCATGTGCAGGGAGCTTCTGCCTGTTTAGATAGCCTTTGGTATGTTGATAGTGGAGGCTCCAGGCACATGACTGGATGTAAAGCCCTACTCAAAGATTTCAAAATTCATGGAGGGGGTGATATATCCTTTGGGAATAACAGTAAAGGGAAAGTTCTGGGGTCTGGTACAGTACAGTCTGGAAATGTAAAATTTGAAAATGTCAATCTGATAGACAGTCTAAAATTCAACCTCCTGAGTGTTTCACAAATGAGTGATAAGGGGTATGGGTCATTCTTCACAAAGGAGTGTTGTAGGATTGTTGGACCAGAAATGGTCAAAAAGATTGAAGCAATAATAAAAACTGGTCAAACAAAACTTGTTGCTCAAAGAAATGGCAATGTTTATGTTGTTGATATGTCTAAAGAGTGTCCCAGAGCTGATGCCTGCCTGTTCTCAGCTGCCTCTAACAAAGAGACAGAACTTTGGCACAGAAGGCTGGGACACACAAATCTTAAGACAATCACTGAAATTTCAAAAATTTGTTTGGTATGAGGCCTACCACAAAAATTGTTTTCATGTCCTGAACATTGCATTTCCTGTTTAAAAGGAAAACAGCACAAAAGTTCTTATAAGTCCATTGAAGAGTCCAAAACAACCCAGTGTTTGCAAATGCTACACATGGATTTGTTTGGCCCAGTTCAAGTCACGAGTCTCAAAAAGAAGAAATATTGTCTGGTTATTGTTGATGACTTTTCTAGGTTTACATGGACTTTCTTTTTACACTCAAAAGATGAGACTGCAGGCATTTTGCAAGACTTTGTGACACAGGTTGAAAAGCAATTTGACCTTCTAGTGAAAAGCTTCAGGAGTGACAATGGCACAGAATTTAAAAATAAGGAGTTGGATGCCTTCTGTGTGAAGAAAGGGATTGTAAGGTAGTACAGCATCCCTAGAACACCAGAGAAAAATGGGGTAGTTGAAAGAAAGAACAGAACTTTGATTGAGGCTGCCAGAACCATGCTTGCTGATTCAGGTTTGCCATTAACTTTCTGGGCAGAGGCAATAAACACTGCTTGCTATGTCCAGAACAAAGTTTTAATAAACCCCAGGCATAAAAAGACTGCTTATGAAATTTTGTATAAAATCAAACCACTGATCTCATACTTCAAGGTGTTTGGCTGCCCATGCTTCCTTTTGAACTTAAAAGATTCCATTTCAAAATTTGCAGCCAAAATTGATTATGGTTATCATCTGGGGTACTCAACCACTGCCAAGGCCTACAAAGTGTTTAATACATGGACCAAGGCAGTGGAGGAGACTTTGAATGTAAAGTTCAATGAACTTTCATAAATGAAAATTCCAGCAAATCCTGCAGATCTGTTTGATCTTGATAAATTCACTTTTGAAAATACTGCTGTAAAGACTAACAGTGCAGGTCCATCAGAGATTCAACACCAGACTATGGGTATGAAATCATCATCCCTCAAAGGTCTGCCAAAATGGGAAGGGCATCAGATGTTCAAAACAGCTGTCAAAGCTCAACCACTGCTACCTCAACAGTTGTTGACCAAAGTAGCCCATCAACCACTGCTTCCACATCCTCAAACACTGCTGACAAAAGTCCCTAAACAGTGGATAAAAGTCAGCATGTGTCCACTTCATTACCTCCAATTCCACCACCTTTTGAAACCACTGCTGGATCATCAAAGTCCCCAGCAGTGGTTAGCTCAGATGATACACATTTGCAGCCTTCACCAACAAATGCCATCATACCATACCAAGGAGATTTAATCTTCTTGAGATCTCATCCACCTGATCAAATCATTGGCAACATAAATGAAGGGGTGCTCACAAGAAGCCAAACCCAAAACATTTGTCTTTTTGCTAGTTTTCTATCACACCATCAGCCAGTCAAGTACCAAGAGGCACTGAAAGACAACAGCTGGGTAGAAGCCATGCAAGAGGAGCTCCAACAGTTTAAAAGACAACAAGTATGGGAGCTTGTACCACTGCCAGAAGAGGTTAATCCCATTGGCACAAAGTGGGTCTTCAAGAACAAAACTGATGAAAGGGGTATTGTTGTCAAGAATAAAGCCAGGCTTGTGGTTCAAGGTTACAGGCAGGAAGAGGGGATTGACTATGATGAAACTTTTGCCCCTGTAGCAAGATTGGAAGCTATAAGACTGTTCCTGGCCTTTGCTGTCAACCACAACATGAAGGTGTTCCAAATGGATATCAAAAGTGCTTTCCTCTATGGTACAATTCAAGAAGAGGTGTATGTATGTCAACCTCCAGGTTTTGAGGATCCATTTTATCCAGATCATCTCTACAGGCTGAACAAAGCCCTGTATGGCCTTAAACAAGCACCAAGGGCCTGGTATGAAACTCTTTCCACCTTTCTACTCTCAAATGGTTTCAAAAGAGGTACCATTGATAACACACTATTTCTAAAATGGAGATGAAAGGATTTAATGATTGTCCAAATTTATGTGGATGACATTATTTTTGGAAGCACATGCAACAAAATGTGTGAAGAGTTTAGGGAACTCATGACAGCTGAGTTTGAAATGTGTGCAATGGTTGAACTGCAATGCTTTCTTGGTCTCCAAGTTCAGCAAATGCAAAATGGTACTTTCATTCATCAAAGCAAATATGCAAAAGAACTTTTAAACAAATTTGATATGAATGATTGTAAACGATGCAGCACACACATGGCAACAAATAAGCTTATCATGTCTGATGAAAAGGATGAGCTGATTGACCAAACTCTATATAGAAGCATGATTGGGTCTTTATTGTACCTAACTGCATCTAGGCCAGACATCATGTTTGCAACATGTGTTTGTGCAAGAAGTCAATCAGCCCCTAGAAAATCCAATCTTATTGCTGTAAAAAGGATATTCAGATACATAAAAAGTGCTCCCACACTTGCTTTCAGGATTTTCAGACAGTGACTTCGCTGGATGTAACACCACAAGGAAGTCCACATCAGGAGGGTGCCAGTTTCTAGGTGATTTCTTAGTTTCATGGCAAAGCAAAAAACAAGCAGCTGTTTCAGCATCCACTTCTGAAGCTGAATATATTGTTGCTGCAGGCTGTACAGCCCAACTCATGTGGCTTCAAAATCAGTTGCTGGATTTTGGTATCACTGCCTTAAAGACTCCACTCATGTTGGATAGCCAGGCAGCAAAAAATATCATCAAAAATCCAGTTTCCCATTCAACCACCAAACACATCGACATCAGACATCACTTTGTGAGGGATTACTATGAAAAAGGTTTGATTTCTCTGCATCATGTTCCAACTAAAGACCAGCTGGCAGATGTGCTCACAAAAGCATTAGATACTGCCACCTTTGAAAGCTTGGTCTCTAGGATTGGCATGCTAAACATGGAATAACAAGCAAAATCTTGTTTTTCTGTGAATAAAAGCAATAAAATGTTTTCAGAAAATAAAAAATCCATCCTTAAAAATAGCTAAAAATGAAATTTTCATTAAAATCCTTAAAAGTCTGCCATAACCACTGATTGTTCAAAAGTCTGCTCTACTTCAAAGTCTGTCCACTGCTGAAAGCCATCCTCTGTTCACTTATTTCATTGAGAAACTCTGTTGTTCAAAAGCAGTGTCTTATCCACTTATATGCTATCCACTGATAGTGAAAATCATCCACTGCTTTCATTATACCGTTGTAACCACTGCATTCATCAGTAACTTTCATAAAAGTATTGTCCTTCATTTCTTCAGAGTTTGGCATGTGGGCAGTACATAGTGGTCAGTACTTTTGTAACCGCTGCCACGGCAACCTTCACTTTTTCCTCTATAAAACCCCCACTTCACACCAAAAACAGGGTTTTACTGTCGAATTGAATTCTCAAAGATTCTTTTCTCAAAACAGTTTTTCTTCACATTCCTTCACAAATTTCTTCGATCATCATCTCCAAAATGACAAAATCAAAGCCATCTGCAAAACCCACTTCCAAATCATCGTCGAAAGCGGCCCCTCAAAAGGTCAATACCACTGAAATCCCACACAACCATCTCACAATCTTCTGGGTCTTCTCACAAAACCCGGCACCACAGATACTTTCGACTCCATCATCGCCAAAAAGGCTAAATCAAAGTACAAAACTTTGTTAACAGCCGATGCACCAATTTACTTAGCAACCCAACGAGAGTTTTGGAAAAACGCAACCCTTGACAAACAAGGTGAAACTATGGTAGCCATTAACTCCTCTTTAAAGGGTAAACCTGTTCAAATCACGCCACAATCTATATCAGAAGTCTTTAAACTCGAGGATCAGCAAGGTAAAACTTCTTTCCCTAAAAACGAGTTAAAAATTGACTTCATTGAGAGAGGGTATGCAGACACAATGATGAAGAAAGCTACCTTACAAAAAGGTTTCTTTCCTTCTGCAACAAGGTTTTTATTCCATGCCCTCCTAATGTGTGTTTCAAACAAAACCACTTCTTTTAATGAAATACCATTAAAGATTCAAAATCTGGGATATGCTATTCTTCAAGATGAAAATTTTAATTTTTCTCGGGAAATCTTTAATGATTTGGTTAACAATGTTGAAACAAAATCATTCTTACTGTTTCCAAGGTTTTTTAAGTTACTATTTTGAGAAGAAATCCAGTAAAGATGATATTACCGCAATAAACCAAGGTGAATATTTTCAAATGCACAGCTTAACTGCTGAAACTTTTACAAGAATGTTAACACCTTGCAAAACACAAGCAGAGGTGCCTGAGCAGAATTTAGCAGCTACCACTGCTCCTCAGGTATCTGCTGCTGAGCCCACTGCTCAAGGTGATCAAAGTAGCACAACAACTGCTTTGAAACCCACACCTAAAATCACCAAAAAGCCAACAAAAAGAAAAACTCAAAAACCCCCCAAACCCATCAAAAAGGCAACTCTGGAAGATGAGATACCAGAGCTACTGCCAGTGACAGCATAAAAGTCACAAGAAACCACTACTGCTACTTCCTCACAGCAGTTGGTACAAATATCTCAACCCATAGCCAAAACCCCTCCTGCTTCTTCACAAAAAGAACAGGTTGTACACATAGGGCCACCACATCATGATGCTCTGGAATCACTTGGTTCCATCATCCACAGCTCAATGCCCGGGGTAAATCCTGTTTCTACACCAAACCTCACATCTACAATTCCCTCACCAACTAAACTGATGTTGGATGCAATTGATTTGAACCAGGCACTAACCAGTCCTTCTCAATCACCTATCAATGAGAACATAACTTAACAAATGACTGGGTCTGATGTATCAATCTTTGCTAACCCACCAACACAACCTGAGGAGGTTACACCCCTTAAGTTACAAGTAACTCTTGGTGGTAATCCAAGTGAAGCAGCCACTACAACTGTTGAACCCACTGGTTTACAATTGGACAGTGGTTACATCAATAAGACTTCCTTGGAGGCAATTCCTTACATAGCACCTCTGCCAACCACCAGTGGATTTATTTTTCCCACTGGCAACATCAAAAGGTTGTCAAGTGTTGAAGGAAGAAGGCCCCAGTACCAAGAAACAGGGGCATCAGTGGTTAGTGTTTGGAGTACACTCCCTACCTCAACCACTGATAAAACCACTGATAGTGGGAATCAGATGATCCCATTAAATTGGGTGATGATTTAAAATATCAGGATTTGATGGAACAAGTTGACAAATTGGATACATCTGTTGCAGATATTAAAAACATGTTACAACAGGTGTTGAAAATACAAAAGATGCAATCCACTGTTGTTCCACCTCAAGCACCTGCTCCACCACAAGCATTTGCTACAAATGAGCTCTGGAACTTCTTCCAACCTTTTCTCCAACAACAAAAAGAAATGGCTGATCAGCAACATGAACTACATGTCCAAAAGCTGAGAAACATAATGGAGTCTAGGTACAAGAACACTCAAGCAGATATTAAGGCAATCAAGGCCCATCTACTGCAAACCACTGGCACTGCTCCTCCAACAGTACTTTTCATTGATCAACTTCCAGAAGATAATGCCAAAAAGGGGGAGAAAATTCAGGAGTGGAAGAAGAAGGGAATAGATGATGGTCTCTACATTGAACCAGAAAAGGATGCTATGACCAGAAAAATTCCTGTGCCAGATGGTAGTAAAAAGGTTGATGCAACCCAAGAAGCACTTGATGAAGGAGTAGCAAGTGTAAAAAGGGATAGAATGGCAAAGGATATTTCAAGGTGGAATGAGGAGAAAAGAGCTTTCATGGAGCTGTATACGCAGGGTTGTTCTGGGTCAAAGGATACTAAAAATCCTAAGACGAAAAGGAAACCAAAGTCCATCCCATCCAGAATTCCAAAGCATATTCCAAAACCACCATCCAAAAGCCATCAGCATCAAACCACCACCCAAACAGCTGTTGTAACTCCTGCTGTATCAACTACTGCTGGTACTTCAGAGGTTTCAACATCTGTTATCACTTCAACACACACCACTTCAACACACACCACAACCACTGCCTTACCACCACCACAATCACCTCCAAAAACAACCTCACCACCATCACCTCCTGCCAAAAAGCAGAAGACAACAGATGTTACAACATCTGCTGTAATGACTACAGTGGTTGAAACACCAGTTGTTTCAACAGCTGTTAGTCAATCACAAACCACTGCCACTCAATCTACCACCACTGCTCCACCGAAAACAT
>JARYGA010011487.1:0-23864 GCA_030545235.1 Helianthus tuberosus | reverse complement strand
AGGGGGTGTGAAAATAAGATATAGAGTATGTGGAAATAAGGGAGGCCTAAATTATACATGATGTTTTACACCTAGGTGTTTAACTTTTTATTTTAATATAGCAATTATTAATACTATACTCAGATTTAAGATTAAAAAATGTTTAATCTTATGGTATAGTATATTTTTAAGAAAATAATAGTAAAGTATAAAAAGTTTTTTTTTTGAACGGCTAACTGCTTTCCACGTGTAAACCCACCCTTTTGGACCTATGTTCAAAAACCGACTACTCGACCACCGCTAGAAATCGTAGCACACCCCTGATGCGCGGGAACCCCGTGGAATGGGTAAACCCTCGCCCCCCGTTGGACTCGAACCCGGGTTGAATCCCAAGCTGAGCCTTCAGCCGGATCTCACAACCACTACGCTTACGCTGCATATGGAAGGACAGTAAAGTATAAAAAGTTATCAACATAAAAAAGATAGGGAAATCTGATTAATGTCAGCAAAGTATAAAAAAAAAATTATCAACATGTCATTGGTTCCTTCATAACAATTTAAGGCTAAATTGCTCTTTTTAGAATAACCCTATCGTATAAAAGAAATGTTTGATTGTAATTAAGTTTAAGAATCTAAATATAGTTTAATTTTCTAAACTTTCATTTCTTCAGTAAAATTTTTTGAACAAAAATTGTTTACTTCTTAATACCATTTATAGGAATTCAAACTCATATCACTTTTATAAAGAACAATCACTAATATCACTAAACCACAAGGTAATAAAAAAAAAAGAAAAAAAAGTTAATCTACCTGTAAACTATCATTTCTTCAATAGGGGAGAAAAGGTTATTTTTCTGGCCGATTATAAAGCTTTTTTTTTTTCAAAAAACAATTAGTTTTAACTTGACCTCATTATAGTCGTAATTTGTTTTGACTCGAACTAAATTCTTATTTTTTTTAGATGACCCCATTTTGACTGTTATCCTATCCATCCATTTTACCTACTTAATTCTCAATATAGGTTTGTGTTAACAAACTTTCTCTATAGTTTATAAAATTAAACTTTCATTTCTTCACAAAGAGAAAACTAGAGATTAACATACCCATAAATTTCTTATTTTTTGTGCAACTTAGAAAATAGAAAAGAAGACAACTAGGAATGTTGCAAATAAAAAAGCAAGATAAGTCTAAACTGAATGGAAATATGTGGTCAGCAAGCAGAATTAAATACATTATGTGGCTACAATTTGGGTATTTTATGTCTTCATTCATTGAAACGAGACGATATAGCACTAGTGTCCCTTCTCTTGTGCTTGACCCTTGGATTTATTGGAAATTGGATTTAATCCAGATTCACATGCAATGTCTCCCATTATACATGTCCTACTGAAAACATTCTTTGATTAAGGTTAACTAAAGTACTAATTACAAGACATGTTTGGGTGAAGACAGCAAGGCAGACAAGCAGGTGGTTTGATCAAAGTACCTTTTGAACATGCATTTGGGTTTGGATTTTGGTCTTATTATACTCGACTGACATGTTGAAAAGGCTTAGAGATCTAATGACATTCAAAGTTACACATAATAGACAAACTAGACCATATATTTAAGTCATTATTGCTTATTTTAATTGATTAGCATAATTATAAAATATGTTTTAGTAACTGTCTTAACTTTAAACAAAGTAGTGGTCGTTACTTGAAATAATTTTATACAGTAGTTATGGCTACTTTTTGGAGAATATGGCTCACGAAGAATGATTTGGAGTTCATCTCTAGAAGTATCTTGAGTTCTAAAATAGTGAAGATGATAAAAAAAAGACTCATTTTGTGGCTCATGAACAAATCTAAATGTAAATCTATTACTTGAGAAAACTGGTGTTAGTTTATTATAGTAGAATACTTGTAATCTGGGTTTGTTGCTATTCTTCGGCGTCTTGTTGGCTCTATTTTCAATAATAGATGTTAAAAAATTGCTTTATTTGACCAATGCAACAGAAATTGTAAAAATATCATAACTAGCAACATCGGGAATCAATTAAAAGGTTTTTTTTTTATTGAATTAAAATATCTTAAAATAAATTTTTTTTTGGTCAAATCAAATGTTTTTTTTTTTTTCAATCTTTGACAAATTACATAAGAATAGTAGGTAGACGAGCAACAAACTGCGCCGCTATCCCTTTCTGAATAGAAAACCCTAATCTACTAAAAACAATTGAAATTTGAAAGATTTTGATTTAAAAGAAGTGGTGACGGTTAGAATATGATGGTGGGTGATGTTTGGAATGGTGGCGGTGACAATAATGGCAAGTAACCTGGGTGTAGGTGACGGCGATAGGGGGTGGGGTCAGTGGCGGAACTAGAACATTAATTCAGGGGTATCCCAAAAAAAAAATTTACCGTGCAATCATACAATATTAAAAAAGAAAAAAACAATACATAAATAAAGTAAAACAAATACCTAATAGATTTGTCCTCTTCTTTTTTTCATAGCTTGAAATCGTTCCATCACATCGTCGTCTTTTACTTCACTTAAAAAATCCTTTCGACCGCACAAACCATAGCATTGTTCAAGAATTCCGGGCCGATCCGATTGCGTAAATCCGTCTTCACAAGCTTCAATTTCGAAAAACATTTTTCAACGGTTGCGGTTGCCACCGGTAAAAGCAAAGCTAGCTTAACTACCCGATAAACTGTAGGACAAGAACTATGCGTTCCCGTTTCAACCATAACACGTGCAAGATCACTTATTCCATTCAAGTCTTCAAAGTTATCATCATCGCTTATTGTGTGCCGAAATGACTCAATATCACCCAAAAGACTCCCTATTTCTTGTGTAGTAAAATCATCCGGGTACATCTTAGCAAACGCCAATATCTTCGATGGGTCAAACTTAGAAAAACCGTTAGAAGGATTTAAACCCGACATATTTTTTATCAAACTAGTTGATACCTCACTAAATCGATTTCCTAATTCTTGAATTTGCATGTCCACAACCTCATTAAAAATGTCTACTTCAAAATGATGTCTATTTGTAATGACATTCTTTTGGTTTCTTGGATTACCATAACTTTCCGTCATGTCCAACATTGTAATGTCATTTTTTTTTACAAAAGGAAGTCATTTTTTCCAAGATCGGCTCAAACCCATTTTGTCTTAAAGCATTCAATGCTCGTTTTGTACCATTTATCAAGTTGGCCGCTTCTAATAAATCTTTACCTTTTTGTTGAAGGTGTTTTGAAAGAGCATTTGTGTAACTTAATATATCTCCCATCAAATGCATATAAAAAACAAACTCGAGTTTTTTAAAATAGGATACAATACCTTTTGCATTTGTCCGTTGTTGACTGCAATCTCCATCTTATTTAACATATTGAAGTACTGTAACAACTTCCGGAAACAATCTAAGCAAACTGATGATGGTTCTATGATGTGAACCCCATCGCGTATCACCAACTCGTGCTAGGGAAACCTCTTGGTTTAATCCTTTACCCGTTTTAATTTCACCTTCAAGTATCTCTTTTTCCACTCTAGCCTTTTTTTCCTCCCTTAAGATATCTTTTCGTTTGCAAGAATCTGAAACCGTAGTGACAACCATATAAAGGAATTCATAGAAAGTTTTCACACCAGCATGTTTTTTTGAAACAGCGACTATAACCAACTGAAGTTGATGAGCAAAACAATGGACTATAACCAGCTGAAGTTGATGAGCAAAACATATGTTTCTTTTGATTCATGAGATTGTGACATTTTTGTGCCCCCTTTGAATGATGACTATCAACATTCTTAACATGTTCCTTTAATGACCCCTTTTTACTCCAATCACTAAAGCCTTTAGAACTAGAAGACCACGTATCTCTTCTGCCTTGATTACCAACATCTTCTTTAAACAAGTAACAATATAGATAATATACTTTGTCTGCTTTGATGCTATACTCTAACCAACTACAATCATTAAACCAACTAACAACAAAACGTCTTTTTTTTCCATAAAAGTCTTTAACAGGAAACTTATGACTACGCGGTTGAAAAGCCCCTTTAACATGATACGACCTTCTTATGCCATCTATTTGATTTGGGTGATAACTAGCAATAGGTGGCCTATCAAATGGATCCGAAGGAAGATCATTCAAATCAATAATACCTCGTGTTATTGGAATTGAAGTTGTAGGATTATCATTATCAACATTCGGACTTACATCAACGTCGTCATTTGCTTGATCAACATTCGGACTTGCATCAACGTCATTATTTGCTTGGATATTATCATTATCAACATTCGGAGGAGTTGTTTCATTCGGAATTGTCTCATCATCATTAATTTCTTCGTATTTTCTTTTGAAAAAGTTCCCAATTAAAGCTTGTTTTTTGGATTTTGGTTTCATCATAACTTCAAAGAATTCAAAGAATCAAACAATCAATTAACAATCAAAGGATCAAACTAACAACTAATCAACGGCCATTAACAATAAGTAACAACAACAATTAAACTAACTAATAATAATATAATATCAAACATTCAAACTGAAACAATAAAAAAAAACTTATCAAAGTGAAACAAGTAACAAACCTCCTGTTCGTAAAAGTGTAAAACAGTAAGTAAAAACAACAATCAAAGTATCAAACCTCTTGTTCGTAAAACTACAATTAAACCAACTAATAAATATTCATAAAACTAATGAATTTTATAGTATCAAACCTTCTGTTCTGTGATTCTGTGAATGTCGCACGCCCGCACAGCCACAAACCTCCGAAGTTCAAACTGAAACAAAACCTCTGGTTGGACCTGTTCTGTGATTTCTGTTCGTGTGATGTAATCCGAACTGAAACAAACCTCATGTTCCGCTGTTCGTGTGATTTCTGTTCGTGTCTCACTGTCTCGTGACTTCAGACTTCGATAGTTCAATCGACCTTTGATATCCCTTGCATTCAATCTGCCGCACCATAACACTATTGGGTTATTAACTTATTATTTTGGTTATTTGGGCTAACTAATATTGGGCTATCATTTGGTTATTTGGGCCAATATAATCAGAATTACTTGGGCTTAATACAAGTTTATAAATTTTTTTTAGGGGTGTCCTAGTAGTTATTGAGGGGTATCCTTAGTATAAAAATCGGAATTTTTTTTTACACTACCGGTTAAAAGTTGAGCCGTAGCCTGGGCTACGCCTCGGACTACACTAGGTCCGCCCCTGGGTGGGGTGAAAGAGGCTATAGCAAAGGGGCATCTTAAGATATCTCAGATTATGAAAATAAAGACTATAATGTAATAATATTTAAAAAAAATCAAGCCCGAGCCCTCTGATGGGTTGGTAAAATTCTAAGGCTTAACCGGTTTAATTTTACTAATTTATGTGGAAATTACTTTAAAACTGCACTACTTTGAGATGATTTGTGTTTCCTAGGCCTTGACAAGTTTAAGGTGCGTTTGGGAGGCTTTTTGGAGCATTAGGAGCAAATACTAGCAAGTAGGGGACGCGACACGAGCTAAACCAAGGAAAACGTTCGAGAAAACCAGGCGGCGGCGTCGCTGACATGACCACTGCCATCAGCTGGGGGACAACAGTGGCGTCATGCAGCATTAAAGACCGTCAGAAATTCTGGGCGGCGTCGCTGACGCCACTGTCGTTTCCGAGTTACGTTGATTCACGAAAGTGCTAGTTTGATTGATTTGAATTGAGGGTTTTCCCCATTTTTCGAGACGTTTGAGTTTGGGACCATTTTGGGAGCTTCGTGGAGAGTTTTTGGAGCCATTCCATCATCCGATTGAAGATTCCAAACCGAAATCCAACAAATTGATGATGAAATCATCAACCATGTGTGGCTAGAATACCTTCCATGTGTGTCTAGTTTCCTTTGATCATCCCCGGTGAAAGAGTGTGAGTGTTTTAGGGTTTAACTTATATATTTTGGGTTGATAAAACATTGTGTAATCTTGTGATTGAAATTGTATGAATCATTTGTTAGTATTGCTTTGAACTCGAAATTGTTAAGTTTTTTTCTTGCAAATTGACAATTAGAGATGATTGCTACTATGAGTTTTGATTTGTGCTAGGGTTTGTTTGTTTTTCTTCGTTGATAAATCATACAATTGTCTTTGATTCATATTATGATGGTTTTCTTGCACCCGTTGCATATGATAGATGATTGTTGATGTCTAAGATTAGATTTTCAAATTAACAAACTTAAGTAATCATTAATGTTCATAACAAAGTCAAACCATTTGCGTAAGATAGTTCTGTAATCCGAATCCCGGGTGTGATTCTTTCTCATAAGTTTCTTTCAAATTCGTTTAATCACCATTTGATAATCCCTAATTATATTTTCAATTGTTAACTCATTTCACAAACAATTAATTGGAACCATATCATTGATTCCTACCTTCAAACCACTTTTTGATATAAAATTTCAAGCTTCATAATTGTCTTAACTTCATAATCGGCTTGTTAAATCTACCTAAATCCAAACACTAACCACAGACTCTTCATGGTTTGACACCCCATCTTAGCACTAGCTACATAGCTAAGGGTACCAAGGAACACACTTTAACTTATCTTTGACCGGACTCTCATCCGACAATGCAGAGGTTTTGGGATCAATGACGCATGTATGGCACAACATTAATGGGGGCGATGGATGGGTTATAGAATTGTGTTTAATGAGTTAATTATATTTATTGCGAGTTTTTATATGAGTAATTGCTTGGAATTAGTTGACCACGAGTTAACATATTATTGCAGGCAAAACACATTAATGGAAGCAATTACGAGGAGGAGAAGAAGAAGAAGAAGAAGAAGAAGGGCAAGAAGTTAAACGAGAGATCAATATCAAAACAACCTGGAAGTTAAGCAAAGACCGTAACTTACAGCATGGGTTGTAGTTTACGGTCCCAACTGGAACACCGTAAGTATTCTCGTAAAGTAGAAAATCTGAGTTGTAAAAGAAATCGAAGAGTCGTATCTTACGATGGGCGCACAAATACAAAAATCATAAGACATGATTTTAATCACTAAATACAAAATACATGGGTATTTATACCTAAATACATGTATACTTGTCTAAGTATACACTTAGTGAAAATACATGATATTCAAAGTATTCATACAAGTATATTCATACTAAAATAATATTGAAAATATTATTTAACAAAATCATATCCCTACTTTGACTTGGTCATAGGTACACAAAGACAAGAATACCTAAAATAGTATAAGTATATGTATACAAGAACTTGTTAAAAATATATTATTTTTAACACCCATCAAACTTGGGTTATATATATATATATATATATATATATATATAAAGTGTACTGTACAAAATGGCTTAACGTACGCTATGTACGCGATGTGAAATCGCATGTTATAAAATAACATGGATGAAATCGCATGTGATAATTTTGATGAAATTGCATGTTGGTTTTTTGTAACAATTTCGCATGTGATAATTTTGATGAAATCGCATGTTGGTTTTTTGTGATAATTTCGCATGTGGTAATTTTGATGAAATTGCATGTTAAAAAACCAACATGCGAAATTGTTACAAAAAACCAACATGCGATTTCAATTTGGAATGAAGATCTGACGGCTGAGATGATCGCGTACGTAATGTATGATAAGGGTTCTTGTACAAATGCCCTTATCGTACAATATGTACGCGCTCATCTCAACCGTCAGATCTTCATCCCACATTGAAATCGCATGTTGGTTTTTTGTAACAATTTCGCATGTTGGTTTTTTAACATGCGATTTCATCAAAATTACCACATGCGAAATTGTTACAAAAACCAACATGCGATTTCATCAAAATTATCACATGCGATTTCATCCATGCACATGCGAAATTGTTACAAAAAACCAACATGCGATTTCAACAAAATTATCACATTCGATTTCATCAATGCTATTTTATAACATGCGATTTCACATCGCGTACATAGCGTACGTTAAGGCATTTTGTACAATATACTATATATATATATTTGGAAATATATATACACATGCACTTAGAAAATACGTTTTAAGAATATCTAATATATCCACTAACGTCGTCAGCGAGACAAACGTGTGAGACCCGACTACAAGGGGCTCGGCCCTACACATGTCGTGGACACATACATAACACTCGTGTGAGGAACGAAATCACAAGAGGGCTAGGCCCGTTCATACAAGTCACAAATATACAAAATATATATTTTGTGAAATATATATTTACAACATAGAAATCCATTCATCTAAACCATAGTTCAATAAACAATAATCCAATACAACCTAATACAAGTCCTAATACACATTCAAGATGGATGACTTGTACATAGTTATCATAAGCCCAAGTGGCTAACGAATTTAGCACACTTGTAGGTTGTGTCACAAACGAGGAAAACGCATTTGATTTCTAGTAGCTTACGCACGGACGCATTCAGTGAGTTCATGCCCCCTCTTTTAAACCTTTTCTAGTTTTTAAACTTTTGGGGGAGATACATGTACAAGTGGTAGGATAAGCTAGGAAATGGAACAACTTAGATCATGTGCGAATAAGGTTGTACTTAAGCACCATTAATCACATTTAGACCGAGCAACAGAAGGGGTAGATCTACTGGGTCTTGGCGAGCCCCACTCTTGGTCCAAGGGACCCACACAGAAGAGTGCTTTTTGTCCTAGTCGAGAGTAATCGGCACAAAAATTCGTCAATGGTTGGATTGCTTCCTATGTCGTCACACATATTAGTGTCCTAACTAAACATTAATGATAAACGATTTCATTGACGCTTTAACGTACCGCGTTTTATACAAATACATCTCACATTTTAAAGATTCATTTGATGCAAAAACAACGGCATGAATTCACCAACTTTGTTGATTTTTTAAACTTACAAGTATTTCAGACAATTAGTGGACTATGTGGGGATTTCGTGTCAAAAAACAAGGGTTGGAACTCAATGCCAAATTTTGGAGGATTTGCTCATTATATTCCGCCTCCTTGCGGTGATATAGTGATCAAAACCTTAAAACTTTAAAAATTTGCATTATAATGTATGACATTTTGGAAACTTATTTTCATTCGAAGGGTTGTAAACAATATACCTAACCTTGTGATGCGCTTTGAAACTATTATGACAATGGCATTTGCAGTTTGTTTTATTCATTTAGTATGTTTACTTTATCGTATGCAATGAGAATCAATCACGATCACACCTTGCGTTTCCACCTACGAGTGGGTGTGATATGCACAAAATGTAACATATAAATTGTATCAAATATGGTATAAAAACAACCCTTTTCGGTACTAATGTTGGAAAAAGTGTGTTTCTTTGTTAACTTTTGATTTTCAGGATAAAATAAGCTCAAATAAACAGAAGGAAAAAATTAATAACAAAAACCAACATAAAAAACGAAGAAAGCACGTTGACACATTGAACCGACCCTCCAAGCTTCACCCCAAGAATAAAAGCAACAAGTCAAAAGCCCAACGCGGGGCCGTGCCTACCAGGCATGGGCCGTGCCTCAGTCAAGATTACTTAGAGAATAAAGACAAACAGAAAACGACAAGGGACACGGGGCCATGTCCCCTAAGCACGGGGAGTGGTTAACTCTCAAATTCGCAAATTTGGGTCCGTACAACAAGTAGAGAAGACACGGGGCCATGTCGTTGACACAGGGGCCGTGTGTACAGAATAGCTGACAAGAGCATTAAATGAAGACAGGGAAGATGAAGGACTCGGAGCCGTGTGAGTCTCCTATTTCCAACTATAAATAGAGGTGCTTGGCTCACTTGCAAACCATCCCTTGGTAAACCATTTCTCTCACTTCCACCACCACAATACCATCATCTTCTACCACTTTAGTTAGAGTTAGAGTAGTCACGGGATCCAAGATCGATAGTAAGAGCTTTTGTCAAACTATGGCCATGCTTGGCTAATCTCTTACATCACTTAGTGAAAACGAAATCTTTTGTGTATTACTTTTGATTTCCAACCTTTGGTCACTTTGTAATTGGGTATGTATTAATAACTTTAATAACTAGTATTTATATTGAAGGTGGAATTTTATTCTATCATTCTTCGTGTTTTGTTGATTCACTCATTCGTGTCTTTACGGTCTATATAAAGCGCGTTAACTTCCTGGAAGGGGGTTAGAAAGGTGGTTTAGGTAAAATTTTTGCCTCGTTCAGTGTATAGATCCTGCGAGGACTTTATTCAAGCTTATTAGGACTTCCCTTGATGCAGATAGCATCAAATCGGGGGAAGTAAGAACGGCTTGTAATCCCTTATAAATAAACTACTATTAAAACTTTAAACCGACCTTTCGGGACTGTAGCCCTGCTGACTCAGACCAATATGGCCGAGGGTAGCGTTGCCTCCAAAAGAGAGACATGCCACTTTTTGCATTAATAACTTACTTAATTATCTTTCAATAATCCTGCCTTGCGGGGCTGTATCCCTGCTGACTCAGACAAATATGGCCGAGGGTAGCGTTGCCTCCAAAAGAAGGACATGCCACTATAACTAAGATAATCTCTTAAAAAACCCAAAGTGCGGAAATCATCAAAGGATACATAAAAGATGAGTCAGAGCCAAGTGATTATTTCTTATTATTTGTTACTTTTACTTATTTTATTTTATTTTCTTTCTTTATTTTACACGGTTAAAACTCTTTTTCTCAAACTTTGGGTCGATTAGACGTTGACGATAAACCAGTATTAAAAGCTCTTGTGTCCTTGGACGACCTCGGTATCTTACCATCACTATACTACGCCAACGATGGGTGCACTTGCCCTAGCGTGTTGTAGAGAGTGATAGTTCTATATCGTGTTTTATAAATTTAAAGCTTGATAAAAAAGTAAAAAGGTACTAAAAATACAACAAAAATCCGTACACGCTCTGACACATTAGGGTGTGACCGACGTGAGGTCGAAGTCTCACTCAAATTTAATCCAAATACAACTAATTAGCTAGCGGTAATTGGGTATCGAACACAGGGAGTTTATGGAAAATGTATTATATGAGTAGCTTTTCTAAGTGACTAAATTTAGTTAGATATTCATCTAAATCATCAGGTAGCCATGTGAAACTCAAACTTGACTAGTGCATTCCAATCATGGCAAATGTTTGGAGACTTGGTGTAGTTTGAACACTTTGTTACTAGTAAGTACACTTGATGACTTAGGTTAGTTAGATTGGAGGTGTTTGCACCTCAAACTTTCTGGAATAACACCTCAACTCTAGCCCATCAACATGAAGATTAGTTGGGGATATGGTTTGGTTCATGTTCATCCAAGAAGATAAGCAAAAGTTGCAAGTGATGAAAGTTTTATAAAACAGAAATTAAATCCGACTTTTGACCTCAATATGTTTGGTTTAATATGGGGGTAAGAATTGTGGTACCATGTAATTGTGGTACATGTCTTGAGGTGTTCAAGGAAACATGAAGAAAAGTGTGGTGTTTTTTTTTATGGTTGGTTTTGGTTTTGAACTTGGATAAATCTGCCCAAAGTTGAGAAATGTAGAGATTTGAGAGTGTTAGAGAGAGTATTTGGAGAGTGGAAAGTGTTTAGGAGGTGGTAAGGGGTTGTATTTATAGTTGGGATTAGGTTTTAGGTGTTAAATGAGGTGGTTGGGGGGTTGAAATGAGGGAAAATGAGTCAAAATTCGCAAGTTTGAAAGCAGCCTGCCAGACCTGGTGCTTTTGCACGGCTGTGCGGATCAGGTGCACAGTCGTACGGATCACGTAACGCAGGGTGGTGCACATCAAGTGTGTGGTCATGTGGATCGCGGTATGCATGGCCGTGCGCATCAGTTGCATTGTCGTAAGTCACCTTCAGAACGTACCAAACTTTCTAGAATTTACAGTTTGACCCCTATAGTTTGATAATTCCATTATATTATGCTAGAAACTCATAATTAAACATGCTTTTGGGTATTTAAGTGTATCCAAGAGTATGAATGATGATAACATGCGTGATTCACATTCCGAAATACATAAACTGAATGTATGGCTCGGTTTTTATATAAAACGCGCATTTCGTGATTGTTTGGATAACGAACAAGTGTAGATTTTAACATGTTAAGTATAAAACATGAATTCCATTAAGATTAATTCCTTGAGTTGTGATATTGGAATTGAAATATGAATGTAAGGTTTCTAAAAATAGAATGCAAATACGAACTTTCTAAAAATAGGAACTCGGGTATACGAAGCGTTACAGCCAACGCGATTTCTTCCTCTTCGATCTACGGGATTGACATATTTGAAGATGAGGGTTTTGTAAATGAGAAAGGTAGAAGAGGTTTGGGTATATGAAAATATAAAAATAGGGAGAGTTTTGTGGTCTGTGTAGATTGTATGGTTGGTTAAATAGAGAAGGGGAATAAAATATTTGAATTGTTTTTTTTTTAATACCAAACGGTTAAAAAATAATTGATAACGGGCAAATGTTCCTCGATCCACGCAAATGTCACCCGGCTTTCTCTAATAGCCAACCCAACTCGCCAAGCCAACCCGCATGGGTGGCGACGGTGTGCTGGCACGAGTTAGAACTCGATTTCTTCTACTCGGGTGGTGCCTCGTCCCCCCTTAAGGAGGAGGGGGCACTCAAGAATACTTACCCTAGCCCCAACCAATCAACATCCGACATATCAAATTTCATACAAAATACCCATTAGCTAGTAAATAGTGGGACACCCACCTGGCTAACCGAACCCGCGTTGCCTACCCTTGGGGGGTGGCGGCGGTATTCTGGCATGGGTAAGTACCATGGATGCCTCTACCCGCTAGTGCCCCGTCGCCCCTTAAGGATTCTAGTCCCACTATGAACGTTGATATGGATTTAAAAGGTGTATAAATTAACCGTTATATAATAACCAAGTTGTAATATACTCTAGAGTAAATTCCTTTTTCGGTTGGCAACCTTGAATTACTTTTAGGTGTGTTTTTGATCCATTTTCTTACCTCGAATTCGATATAGAACAGGCATACCTTAGCGTCAACTTCTTAAGGCTAGGTGTAATGATTTCACCCGTTTTCATTGTCATGTCAAAAAGTGAGTGTCACGACACTGCGATGTAGTCATGAGCTTTCACTAACTTTTTTTCACCTTTAATATGTAACAAGAAGGATTACACATGAAAAGTCCACCGACTTTTGTGTTTAAGTTATATAATAATTGTTTCAAAAATTTTCACTACCAATCACCCATTAAATTAATATCTAAATGAAATAAACATTGCCTAAATACACATATACATCACCTAAATGTTGTCAAATTTATTTCTAGACTTCTTATCTTTTGTTTTCCGACAAATCATGAGTAGAGATGACACTTGACAGCGATGCTCCATATTGTTCTTACAAATATAAAATAAAAATAATTTAAATGATGATACTAATATATTTATCTTCTTTTTTTTTTTGTGTGTTATGGCTCAAGGTGGACCATTTCCCTTAATTAAATCCTATGCGTGAATATCATGTTATCTATTTTAAGATATATTTAACCATTATTGCTAATATCATACTATCATGTGACAAATATGAAGCCAAAATAATTCAATGTTTACTATTAAAAACACACATTTTTTTTACTAAAACTAGTGGTTGTGGACCAAACGAAGCCAAAATAAATCAACGTTTACTTTTATTAAAAACACACATTTTTTTTTTAACTAAAACTAGTGGTTGTGGACCAAACAAATCGGCATTACGTACACACAAATGTTTTTAATTTGGGGTTTCCCCACAATTCTATCCCCAAATGATTAAAAAAAAATATTTTTTTATTCATTTCCTCATATTTTAATGGATCAAAACCCGTCATCAATATTTAAAAATGCATGATTATTGAAGTATTTATGATTTTTGTCATGAATTTTCACTTTTAATATTCGCTTCTTCTATAATTACAATTATAGTTAGCTTGACCCATCAAATAGCCTAACCTTTTATTTTTCAAAATTGTCATCATTTTGATGGCTAATTTCAAAAGTCTAATTAGAGCCGATAAATTTGAAGTTATATATAGTAAATAATTTAAATAAAAACGAGTTTTGCAAGTGAAATTGAATTATATAATCAAGTTCATAAAGTTCTAAGATGCCACGAAGTCGCTAGAACCATCGTCTGCTAGCGATATACAAATACAATATACGTTCATTATCAATAATGACTTTGATAATATCAATAATACCCGTTTTGAATATAGTATAATAGGTTCTAAAAATAAATAGAACTAGAATTAAGCACCCCGCGTTGTGGCAGGGGTGTAAAACCATGTCAAAAGCACAAATGCCACATAACCGTCAACGAGAATCAATGCTAAAGTTGTTGCGTTTTAAAGCGAAGAAATAGATCGAAATGTAGAACATATAAAACAAATAACTAAGTCGATCTAAGACCCACGCGTTGTGAGGAACCTGTCAAATGAGAAAAAATAGAAGTAAAAACTTTGAACCACACATAGACGTTGCGCTGTGTTAAGTCACAAAATTATGAACGAAACGTAAAAACGTTGAACCACACACGCACTGTGTGTCGTGTTAACTTGCAAATTTAGTACGAAACGTAAAACGAAAATTGGCGAAAGATGAGAAATGTAGGGGATCAAAGTTGAAAGTAAAAAAGTTGTGTGGTTAAATTGCAAAAGATGAAAAGTGTTGAGTTAAAATTAAAAATTCAATTGAGTGAGGTTAAAATTGCAAGAAACCAAAACATAGAACATATAAAAAAATAACTAAGTCGATCAATGACCCACGCGTTGTAACGAACCTGTAAGATGAAAAACAATAGACGTAAAAACCTTGAACTAAACATGGACGTGGTGTTATATTAACTCGCAAAATTATGAACGAAACGTAAAAACGTTGAACCACACAAGCACGTTGCTCCGTGATAACTCGTAGAATTTAGTACGAAACGTAAATCGAGAATTTGTGAAAGATGAAAAGCAGAAAAGCTGTAAGTTTAAATTGTAAAAGAAGAAAAGTTTTGGTTTTAAAGTGAACAAAATCAAATTTGTAAGTTAAATTTGCAAAAAATAGAAAGATTTGGGTTAAAAAGTAAAATTCTAATTCTTTTGTTTTTTTGAAAACTACCCAAAACATATGGTATAACACCATATGCATACAAAAGTTACTAAATAATAGTATATAAATATAACTTAATTAATTAAAAACTTATTATTATTAAAACTATGAATGGAATATAACATGTATAATTGACATAACATGTTTAATTGACATTTTTAATTATCATAAAAATATACAACTGTGTCTCAATGTTCTACTCAATTTACATTCTATAAATAAAAATTAAACAAGAAATAGACTTTGATTCCTCGGTGATACATAAAAGATAAACAAAGAGAATTCTGAAAAAGAAAAGAAAGAAAGAAAGATTATATAACGAAATAATAAAATATTACGTGATGGCCCTTTTATAGGAAACTCTACATTTGAAATGTATTGATAAATTTTCGAATTGACAAAGTGTCACATAATAAATGTTGCAACTAAATACCTGTAAATAAAGGCAATTGGTTAATTAGCCGTTTTCAACTAAAAAGAAAAGAAATAGAAATCACTAAAATTTGAGAAAATATTTTGTGACGAAATTGAGCCACAATTTGTGAAGCCGTTTATGGCCTTTGAAACATTATCTTGCTTACTGAGAGTTTTCGTCTGCTACTTACAAGATTTAACGCTACTCATAGCCTAACTTAATTTTCTTAATGTTTAAGATTTTTTATCATCTTTCTCTGTCTTGTTGGTAAATTAGGAGTCTCCCCGAAACTCTTAGATCAACTCCGTAGTTAGGGTATGAATATTGACATGACAAAAAAAAACACTACACAAAAATAATAGGTTTAGGTTTAAATTTAATGGGTCCAGTCAATTTTGAGTCGAAACTACGAACATTTTTAGCTAAAGAGGAGGGGTCATGCTCAGGTAGACTTTATAACCCGTATGTTTTTTAATTTTTCAAAATTTCAATTGTAAACATGTATTTTATATCCCAACTTAAATATATTTTATAAGCATTAGATTTATAGCTTAAACTTTATTGTTATTTATAAAGTTATATTGGTTTATTATAATTTATATGTTTAGAGTATTAATATGCAAAAGAAATAAAATAAAGGAATATTGGATTTTAATAATCCCAACTATTCGTCGTTGGCCGCCAATAGTCTCAATTTCAAAAATAACCACTGGCAGTCCCAATTATTGACATATTGAGCTATTGGCCACCAAGGGACTCTGACTAACAGAATCCTAACGCTGTTAGTCTACGGTCGCCGGAAAACCGTTTTTTGCTAGAAAAAGGTTTGTAAAGGTCCGATCTAAGTTTACAAAGAGGTTTGGGACGAGAATGTAAGTGTTCCGGCCAAAAAGTTGAGTTTTACGGCCATAAAGAAGTTTTCCGACAAAAAAAGAAGTTTTCCGGCGACTTCACTAATTGGGACTTTTACTAAAAAAGGTTCCTAAATGTCCATAATAAGGTTTGGGATGAAAATGTTGAGTTTTCCGGCCAAAAACGTTTTTCCGGCGACCGGAGACTAACGTCGTTAGGGTTTTGTTACTCAGGGTCCATTGGAGGTCAATATGTTAATAGTTGAGACTGCCAGTGGTTATTTTTAAAGTTTGGACTGTTGGCGACCAAAGACGAATAGTTTGGATTATTAAAATCCAATATTCCTAAAAAAATAAAACTTTCTCGTTAAACATGTTATGTTTTTGTCTTTTTTATTTATGTTATGTTCAAGTTCATGTGTCAGATAAAATTTCGGGTGTGTATCGAATTTCCAGGACATGTAAGGTTGGACCTGCTAACCTACAAACATGCCACATTTAACATGCATTCTTACTTGTTAAGCACCAACCTTACTAAAGATAAATTATGAATATTAGACAACTTCCTTTTCTAAATCATAAAAGTAGAAAAGATGTTTATGTATTTAAACGAATTCGCGTAAGACTAGAAGGTATGGGGGCCGGCTTAGGCCCGGCGAGGCCCGGCGCCGGTCCCCCACACCGCCCTTCCCATCCTCTCCGGCTCCCACCAGCCGATCTCGCCGGCCCTCTTTCTCTCTCCCTTCTCTCACATATACCTATACATACATACATATATATACATAAAGGGGTTCATCCCCCACCCCTCTAGGTCCATCCCCTCCGAGCCACTCCTACGTGGCGTCTACGTGTCGGCCCATCCTCGTGGGGATGGGCCTCACCATACCCCTTAGTCTAATAAGGTTCGAAGGAACACCCATCAGATGATTTGATGATCACTAAAAATCAGCCAATCATAACTTCCTACATAATTTATCACATGACCACATTTTCACCTATTTTTGCACGGAAATCAACCAATCAATAACTTGCTACATAATTTCATTGCATGATCATACTTCCACCTATTTTTACACGGGCACCACCCAGTCTCCTAGACTGAACCACCCAGTCTCCCAGACTGAACCACAACCATAATTTTGAAAATATGTTTTGAGTTTTTTTTTTTTGTAAAAATGTTTGTTTTCCTGGATCTGGGCGTTTCGTGCATGCAACGAAATCACGTTGTAAAAATATTTTCGTGAGAGTCCTAATGATTGTAGTCTAGACTCGAGATGGAATCCTAGTTCGCTACAATCGAAACTCTGATACCAAACTGTCACGCCCTGAATATTGCGGAAGCGTGATTACGTTGTGACCTCCTTAATATCATCGCATTCAATCATAACATCAACTATATGATAAAACCATAGATCGCCATCCATTAAATAGATTTGAAAAAGTCACAAACATCATTGTTTAAAGCAAGACTCCAAATTCAAGTTTTACAAGCCAAACAAATTATTTCCAGAGTTTTCAAGGACTCATCAAAAGACTCTAAATAATACCAGGATTTGGAGGAGGTGCCTGGTCCATGATGGGGCACCCTAACCAAACCCTAGACCATGGATGACATCTTTTATTTTTAACAACACTTGAATACCTTCGAACGCCCGCCAGATCCACTTTTAATTCCCTGAAATACATGTAATTTGAAAACGTCAACAAAAGTTGAGCGAGTTCATGTGTGTGTTCGTGAATAAACCTTTAAAATATTTGTAAGTATGTTTATATGTGAAAAATGAACAGATCAATTAATAGTTTGCAAGGTCATCAATATGTGTGCAACGGTGTAGGAAGGCTCAACCCTTTGCGTATTTCGCACCGGGCCTCCCGGCTGGAACGACATAGTCACCACATGAGCCAACTCGCGGACTCATGGGTGGGGCTCGCAACACCCAAATAGATCTATCACTCATGCCCCTCGGTCCTTCTAAAGGATTAATGGTCTCAAGCTAACGCCTACCCTTACACATGATCTAGCAGTTCATTCCATTTGTAAACCTTTAGAAATCATAATCATTTATAACATGTACTTCACCCCCGAAGTTCTAAAACAAAAACAGTTAAAAGAAAAGGGGGACATGAACTCACAATATTGCGTCTTCAATCACCGTAACTCGAGCTCTTCGGATAAACACGACTGCCTACAATGTACTAATGTCTATTAGACGAACGGGTCGTGCCTTGACTTAGTATTAACGTTTTTGAGTTACGATTCTTTTGTGTCTTTGATATGTATTCCAAGTTATATAATTATTTGTTAAAATAATTAATATTTTAACTTAAATTATATTTATTAAATTTTGGAATAATTGTTAAAATATTGAATATTAACTAAATACTTCCCAAGTATTTATATTCGTATTTCCTTCCCAAGGATGATGGTATCTTATACATGTTTATTTAAGAAAGTGTATATTTTCCCAAAAATATTGTATTTTATGTTTGTTTAAGAAAATATATATTTCTTAAAATAAGATATCTTCTAAAAATTTCAAAAAAATATATATTTTATATTTTGTCAAAAATAATATATTTCTCCTTGCCAAAAATAAGATATACTCTTGTGGTAATTGTGAAAATCATATTTTGTTTTCCTGGTGTCCCAAAATATTATTTTCCAAATATACTTTGTGAATAAATTCCGGATTATTTTTGTAGGTCTCATTTCATAGTTCGGTTCTCCAATATTTTGTGTAAACTTGTATATTTATTCTTTGGAATTTTGGTATTATCTTGGATTGTAGTTTTTTGGTATTTTGTGAGTTATAATATTTCAAGTCCTAGAATGATATAACTAATACACCAAATATACAAATAATCACACACATGGTGTCTTCTAAATATATATTTCCTAAATATATATTTAGTCACTTTTATTTATAAAAATCAACCTCCAATATTTACATTTTTGTAACAAAGATTATGGCAAAGTTTATGTAGGAAATCCATGGTTTAGAACACACTTGTAAATATTTGTTTAAAAATATTTTTCTAAGTGTTTATATTTTAGAAAATTTTTCCATAGTTTCCCCTAAAAATGGAGGTTTCCATGCTTTCAAGCATATCATTTTCTTTTGTAAAAATCATCACAATCCATTTACAATCAACACTAAACAACTTACATTTACCAATTTTGCCATAAACAAGTAATATTCTACTACTTCATGAACTTGAATATTTGTAAAAATTTGTAGTAACTTACTAGTATTCTTAGCAAGTCTTGTTACCCTTTAAAATGTGTTTACTTCTTTAAAAACTTCATTTTTGAAGAAGTTATAGGTTTACAACTTCAAACCATGTTTTCTAAAAATATTTCTTTATGAAATTTTCTTGTTACACAAGTGTTTCTACACTTGTTTAACCACTAAAAATGAGACTTGTTTATGTAAGAACCAAGTTTTAATGAAACTTATATTTTTAACTTGGTTTCTTTAGAAATCATCCATAAATATCTATATATATAATATATGAATAAGGTTTGGGACACGTGTCGCGTTGTGGTGCAACCTCATATGATTTTTGGCGGGAAAATGTGGGAAAGCCTTTATTTTTACACGGGATCCGAATGGCAACAACCATACCCGCATAGTTTGACCCGGGTATATAAACTATCTAATAAACCTAAATCATTCATTCGCCTCATTTCACGCTTACAAACCCTAATTCCTTCATTCTTCTCTCTGGCGCTCCTCTCTTCAGCCGTCAATAGATCTTCATATTCACCATCCGAATGAAGGTTTAATCGTTAAACATACAGAATTACCATTCTTTAACTTTCAATCTTTGTTTTCATTGTTCATTGATTTGATGTTCGTTATGTTTTACCTAGGGTTTTCTTGATATTCCATCTTCATTCGATCTGTTTACTTCTCTATAACATAAATGTCGTCTCTAAGAAGGTATGGATCCGATATTCCATCTATTATTCTGATTTTGTGTTTATATCATACAAAAATTAGGGTTTTAGGCGGTTTATTTTCAGAGATTATTAGCTTAATTCACTTGAACTTATGTTTGTTTGCAATATTTTTGATCTGTTTATGAAATTAGGGTTTTAGTTTTTTTTTCAAGGATTAGAGGGTTTTAAATTAGGGTTTTAGTTTTTTATGCTTTTGTAGATACTGATGTCTGGCGAAAGATGGTACAAATCGTTGTAAATCAAAGTTTCAACCTTATTACCTTGAGTATTAACATTGTTTGTCTTTGCATTTTTATAGGACCAAACTACGTGTTTAGTTTACTATATATAAACTGAAACTGACTGACCCAGCATTGTTGATCATGCTTTCCTTCAACCTGGGCATGTTATCAACTAATTTACATTCCATTACCAGATGAGGACTCATGTCACCAGATTTTCAATGCTGAAATGAGGAAATTTGATGTTACTAAAGATGTCAAATAGAAAGCTCTTCCTAGGTACACTCAAGGATTTGGAGGTGTTGATATACCCGAGATATGTGAATGTGCCTGCGAGTATGAAATTAGAGTGAACATTAAAAAGCTGCCCTATTTTTTTAAATCTTTATTTTATGTTTTTTTTTTCATTTTGAATGACTAATGCTTATTTTTTGTCTATGTTATAGGACATAGAGAGGGAAAGAAAGAGGAGTGAGGATGATTATGATGTGGCGGAGATAAACGAAGGGGGAACTCAATCCAAACGCAGTGGATCAATCTTCTAAATCCGTAAATGCGGGTTTAACAGAAGCTGAAGAATTGGAGAGTTATATCGCGATTAGAGAAGAGCTATATAAGAAGGCTAAAGAATTCGAATCGAAGATAATCGATTTCAAAACTGCTATCAGGAGGCCTTACTTTCATGTTCGACCACTGAATGCCGCAGAGCTTGAAAACTGGCATCACTATCTTAATTTTATCGAAGGATGTGATGATTTCAATAAGGTAAAAGTCAAGTGTTTGATCTTCATATATCTTCATATGTATGAATATTTACGTTGTCCCAGTTAATACATTAACTTACAGTTAAGTAATATCTGCTGCTCATATGATTAATCGACTAAACTGGTTGGATGAACTATGAAGCATGGGTGTCTCATAATAAGGCTAAGTACTTCAAACCCTAATTTTGTGAGTTGGGTTCATAGTTGATCATGTGTTGAATTGAATGGTAAAAACTATTTGTTAAAAGTTGCAATGTTATGTTATGCAGGTTTGTTCTTACATAATCATCTATCCTTGAGGCAAGGTGGGTCCCTCTTTGAATTTTTGAGGGGCCCCATTCGAGTATATTTTTAGTGTTTCTTCTTAGCCCTCTCAGTTTTTTAATATTTTGATTCATCTATACATAACAGTCATTATTTTTTGTATACATGATGTAAATCTTTTGAACCAGGTTATGAAATTATACGAAAGATGTTTAATCGCGTGTGCTAACTACCCTGAGTATTGGATACGATACGTTTTGTGTATGGAAGCAAGCGGGAGCATGGATCTTGCCGAAAGTGCCCTTGCTCGTGCCACTCAAGTGTTTGTAAAGGTACCCATTTTTTTATTTATTCACCATATTTGTGGTTGTGTTTGTGTGTGTGTATAAATACCGTAATAACGTACAGTAAGGATGCTCGGTGTAATAAACAAAGTCTAGCTGTCTTGGGACATAATCTTTAATCTCTACAGGAATGATTTCGGTTGTTTATCTTACCATATTTGGCCTTTTTCAGTATATATGATTTTTTTAGGTTATGTTTTAGTTATTGTTAATCTTTCCCTAACTTCTATTTTTACAGTTTGTTATTTAACAAAGTTTTGCTACCTGATTTGTTTTGCAGAGGCAACCAGAGATTCATCTGTTTGCTGCTCGATTTAAAGAGCAGGGTGGAGATATTGCTGGTGCTCGTGCATCTTACCAGCTTGTGCATGCTGAAATATCTACCAGACTTCTTGAAGCAATTATCAAGCATGCTAACATGGAACATTGCCTGGTAAACCAATATCTAGGATAAATCTAAAACACCCTTTTGATCCTAGAACGAAAACGATCGTTACAATATACTAGGGAGCCTCATTTAACTTTTCATACAGGAAAAATGTTGACTTTTTGGGTCTTGCGAAGGTTGCATCATTTTTTGATAATTGCATACCCTAGCAAAAAATGTTGACCATTTGGATATAAATGGTCAACATTCCTAGAACAAAACAAATCTTTTACCTAAACTAGGGATCTGCATTTGTCTTTTTATACATAAAAAATGTTGACCATTTGGATATAAATGGTCAACATTTTGACTTTCTATACAAGCTAAGGTTGCATAGTTAGTGCAGTCCCTGGTTAAAAAAAATACCGGAATCACCAATATTTAGAGCATATCTAAAAACCCCTTTTGTTCCTGGAACGAAAAAGATTCCTAAACTAAACTAGGGATCTGCATTTGACTTTTTAAACATGAAAAAATATTGACTTTTCGGGTCTTGATCAGTTTGCATCATTTTGTGATAGTACATACTCTGGTAACAAATCTTGGATCCACCCCTAAAACGAAAAAGGTCCTTAAACTAACTAAACTACGGGCCTGCATTTGACTTTTTACACAGGAAAAAACGTTGACTTTTTCAAGTATAAAAAAATTTATATTCCTAGAACAAGAAAGATCCTTAAACTAAACTAGGGAGCTGCAGTTGACTATTTATACAAGAAAAATGTTGACTTTTTTGGGTCTTGGTCAGGTTGCATCATACTACGGGTGGCCTGTGTCGACTACACACTGTATTGTAGGATCCATGGTTGGGTTTGGCCTGGTGTATGGCGGGCCCGGTGCGGTTTTCCGGAGCTCATTAGCGAGGGTGACATCATCTTGGCTTATATCCCCTATTCTGGGCGCGGTAGCATCGTTTCTTGTGTACAAATGCATCCTTAGGGTATGTACAACCTACTAACACTTGAAATGAATGCACTTACTTGCATTTGTATGTAATTTTAACCAATTTATGTGATATCTTAGTGATATAGGGCTACAGATTAGGGTGTTTGACCTTTTTGCGACCATGATGGATTTGGACAAGAAGTGTAAAATGTGGTTGCTTTTTGCATATATAGCTCCACAAGTAGTGGTATGTACGGTTCGGTTCAGTTTTATGGTAAACCGTAACCGAAATGTTCAGTTTTCGGTGCTAAGTGGGTAATATAAAAAAAGTGGATCAAAAGGAAACGGGTTAAATGGGTCGAAACTCACCCAAATTGCTTTTTTAACCTAAATTCCCAAATCATTTTTATAAATAGAAAGCATATTAGAACTGAAATAATACAATTTTTACACATATATTGGTAGCAAATATATATGATTTCTACTCAGATTTGGAAAAGATCGATTTGTTGAGATTTGTCATAGTTTTTTTTTCTCCTTGAGCATAATGCTATATGATTCTAATTTGTTTTCAGGCGCCTGTTTTTGTCCATTTGTTTTCAAATTCTGGATATTTAATAAATCTAATTATTTCACATTGAAGCTATGCCTATGTCAGGAAAGAAAATTGATG
>JARYGA010011486.1:0-20419 GCA_030545235.1 Helianthus tuberosus | reverse complement strand
GTATCAACTAATATTGTTCAATTTGAACACTTGAAACTCACGGCTTAAGCATCAAGGGCTGATATAGCTTGTAAATAGGGGTAGCCTACCCTTTGACGCTCCGGTGGTAGTATAGATTTTGGAAAAAATGACATTTTTTCGATATCGTTATAAGGATTTTCTAGATCCGCCTCTGTTAAGCATGGATTTCAAACAAACTATGTTATATCTGTGTGAAACAAAGACAATCGTAAATTAAATTATATTTTAATCATAACTAGCAAAATGTTATCATCGACCATAGGTGGTTAAAATATTATATGATGTTCTACGTAACCAAAAATATTCTTTTAAGAGAAAACGACCTTTTATGAGATATATTGTATTTAAATTACTCGTGTTTAAACATTTCAAACGAAATAATATTCTTTTAAGAGAAAACGACCTTTTATGAGATTTATTGTATTTAAATTAGTTGTGTTTAAACATTTCAAACGAAATAACCACACTTTGCATGCCTTCTATAATTTATTCGCCCACTGCCTACAAGCAATTGATTTCTCTAATTTTCCACGCATCTATAATCCATTGAATATTATACATATTATATTATACATATGATTATAAACTGTTGATGAACAGTGTTTAATTTTTTTTTTCTAAAGCAGAGAAAAACAATATATTAGTAATTGATCCCATGGTTACAAGTCAACATTAATATATATTTGAATTTAATTTATTATTCTATTATACATTAAAATTATAGTTAATTTTTTCATTCTATACAATATATGCTTCGAAATGCTAATATCTTTTTACTAAACTATATTTTATCAATTTACTTGCGTTTCTTGGCTTAAAAAACTAAATCCATAGTTGTGTTTGATTTAATTTCTTGATGTTCATATATAAATTATATTGAAACGCAATTTTGTTCGAAATAGAGTCTTTCTTTTATTTTGCAGGCTAGATCAAGTATCGGCGTCATAGCAGTATTGTGACGAACAAAACGAATACAGACCGAACAATGCTAATGAAGGTATCAGTCGTGACGAACAAAACGAATACCGACCGAACAACTTCGAAACCGGTATTAGTATATGCATAAAAATATATACGCTTTAAATCCATTTAGTTTGTATATAATTTGATTTTCCTCCGATAACTCACGTTCGTTATTTTTTTTTTTATAAAGTTGAATACGCGAGTTCGTTTAATATTTTTTTCCCATCTTCCTTTATTAACTTTGTTCAAAAAGATTTTTTTCTTATTAGTACCCAGACAAAGCAAATCAATACTGACATCAGTAGCGGTATAGTTATTATTGGAACTGACACCGGTATTCGTTTTGATGGTTTCCAATGTAAAACACATTATTTTGGACATATCATGACTATAAATTAAGTGTCGATACTGTAACGAATCAAATCCCTTCCCCATCGAATTCTCTTATATAACGATCCGAACCGATACCGACCGAGTTCCCGCCGCATCACGCGGACAAATCCACCTATTTATATATATTGTTGACGAAGGCTCATGAATAGTAATTTTATTTTTATAATAATATATAATTTTTTATTATTCTATTATTTAATATTATAATAGTATATTCACTTTTAACTTAATATATTTTTATATTATTATTTTACTTTTGTAAAACCATTTTTTTTCATTTATTATTTATTTTTTCATAAATAGGAACTTTATTTTTATAATAATATATAGCTTTTTAATATTTTATTATTTAGTATTATAATAATATATTCACTTTCAAGTTTAACATATTTTTATATTATTATTTTACTTTTGTAAACGCATATTTTCGTTTTCATTTATCATTTATTTTTTTAATTTATTTTTTCTCCTTAAATCATATTTTCGTGTTCGATTAGTTTGATATTTCTTTAATAACTTATGTCCGTTAATTTTTTCTAAGACCATAAACAATGATTTCATTTTTATAATAATATATAGTTTTTTAATATTTTATTATTTAATATTATAATGGTTTATTATTATATGTACTTTTAAGTTTTAACATACCTTTGCTTTTATTTTACTTTTTTAAAACTACATTTTTTATCATTTATTTTTTGCTTTTAGTAATTCATTTTCTTTTTTAATCATACTAGGGGTATTCGACCGTTCGCGCGTTGCGCGACATTAAATGTTGGTCTCACTTTGGCGAGAATTCGTTATGCCAACTGAGAACCAAGTTATCATGGTGCTTTAACATACGCAACCATCAAGAAATGGTATATCTAGGCATACATATTAGTGTCATTAACATTCAACCATTACTTACATGTTTTACATGGCTGATGTGTTGCGCTGCTTGTAATTAGTAGGCGGTCAGTGTTATTTGAACAAAAAGAATTAGCTGATTGTTCCTTGCTCTTAACTGCCATCCCACCCGTGTTTGTTGTTAAGGTTTGTAGAATTACCTATAAAAGCCAGCAGAAGAATTGGTTCATGCCAACTGATTTACTTGCTATCCAACACATTAGCTCATGAAGATTGTGTTGTAGACTAAACCAGATAACAAAGTTACAAACTATTGCTAAAGATTGAACTTTTATCATGAATTCATGACACCCATGTGCTAAAGATTCATTTTTTTATCACCAATTCATAACCACCCATATAATACAGGTTAAAAATTAAACCTTTATCACGAATTCATAACACCCATTTGCTAAAGATTCAATTTTTTTCACAAATTAATTAAAAATTAAAATTTTATCATGAATTCATAAAACCCATGTGCTAAAATCAATCAATGTGCATTAAAAATTAAAAAAAAAATCAAGCAAACAAATATGAACAGAGAGCAAAGCTATTGATACCTGGCCCTATCAGACATTCTTCAATGGTCGCCAGAACCCTAGATCAGAATCCTTGCCGTAAAATCTGAAAAAAAAATGTTTAAAGAAGATCAAAACAGAGGACTTCAATATGGATAGAATAAAAATAACCCAAGTGAAATCCATATTTCACGATTTCACTGCAAAACAAAATTCAGTGAGCAAATGTTCAACACAAAGCAAATAAAAAAAAATCAATCTGAGGCTATACTAAACATCCAGCAAAACCAAGCCGTCAACCTCAAAATCATATAGAAACCCAACAATAAAATCAAAATCAGATAAGCAAGCCTCAAAATTAACAAATCTGACCAAATATTTACGAACCAGGAGAAGAGCAGGTTCTAAGCGGAACCCTAGCCGAAACACAACCGACTATTCCACTCAACGTCGTTTGGTAGGATGGTGTTACCGTAAACATCGTCGGCCAAACATCGCTGCCGCCGCCGCGGCTCCGCCGCTGACGGCGGATCGTCGCCGTCTCTGATTTCTCTTTCTCATCTCTCACGCTCTTCGTTTCTCTCTCTTCTCTCGTCTTGTGCAGTCGCCGCCATACGCGGCTTGTCACGTGTCCCAGGATACTATTGCCGAAGATGGTTGGTGGAACGGTGATGGTGGGTTGGGGGTATCTCAGATGAAATTAGGGTGGAGAAGATGAAAGGGGTCGATGAGGTGTATATGTATTGGGTTTCTTCTGTGGCTTCAGGGCTACAAAAGAGATGGTGAAGTGAGGGAGGCAGAGGTAAAATCCCTGAAAAGCCCCTGATACTATTCATAAGCTTTGTTTTTTAATATATAGGATAATTTCCAATTATCAGTTAATTTCAAATTTCTCTAATAATTTACGTTTGTTAATTTTTTTCTAAAATCTTAGGTACCAGTTGTGTTTAATTATTTCCCTCTACATTCCAGTATATGTTTTGTTAAAATGAAATTGTATTCAAAATAAAATATTTATTTGGTGTCTTAAAACGGTATGATGATAAACTAAACCGTTTCTGAAGATTTGTCTTTCTAAACAACATGCTTCAATTTCAAATAACGTTTGTTTTATATTGTCATTTGCTTCGTTTCGTCGCAACACGCGACGTTAACGAACCTAGTTAACAGAAACTGAAACTGTTGATGAACAGTACTTCAAGATTTTTTTTAATATTATAGTTTTTTAAGTTTTTATTATTTTATTACTTTAATTTTTTGTTTTATTGTTTCCCTTTACCTTATTATTTTAAGTTTTCTTATATAATATTATAATTTTTTACGTTTCTATTATTTTATTATTTTAAGTTTTCTCATATGACATTTAAGATAATGTCTTAGCAACATTGATGCCTTGGCAAGCTCGACTGTGTAACGTCGGTATCGATATCCTTATTATCGGAACGTTACATATTATACATAAGTGTCCATAAACAGTTGTTGTAATATTTTGATAATATGTAGTTTTTCTTTAATATTTTAATATTATATAGTTTTTTTATATTATACCTTTAACCTTAAACATATTTAGATTTTTTATTTTAACTTTAATGATTTTTTTAATATTACCAATACCGTCCGAACAACATCAGTACTGGTACCGTATAACAACGGTTTAGTTTCTTTTGCATAATGATGTTGATTACCCTTTTTCGTTTTTTATTGGAACAACATCAGTACTGGTATCGTATAACAACTGTTTAGTTTCTTTTGCATAATGATGTTGATTACCCTTTTTCGTTTTTTATTAATATATAAGGCTTTATAAAATTTCAAATATGCTATCTATTCAATAAAATTTTTATTTGAACGGGTCAAATATACTTGATATTTTTTATCGTCACAAGCCAAACAAGTACCGACAAACAACGCCGATACATGTACTGTATTCCTTTTTATGGTTTTATCGATGTGGCTGTATAAAATTAATTAAACATAGAGTTGTATTCAAAATCATGTGATTTTTTTGGTATGGTAACATATATCGTGTGCCAGCACTAACTGAACAACACCGGTACAAATATCTGTTTTTATAGTTTTTAATCAATGTAAAACACGTATTGATTGCTATGCCAAGTGCTGATATCGTACTGTAATGAACCGGACAGATACTGCCTGAAAGCCCGCCGCAAAGCGCGGGCAAGTCCAACTAGTTATACATATCAAAAGAAACTTTGGATGAATAGTAAAATAATAATATTTTAATTGTTATTACTAATAAGCATTTATATTTATATTATTAATATATATTATTTTTTATTAATAATAAGGATTAACATTAAATATATATGATATATATATATTAGTATTAATATGATTTTTTTTATTATTCTCTAATTATATTTGGTAATAGTATTTCTAACTAACTTCGCAATATTATTGGTTTTACTTTTGATAAAGTGACTCGGTATCACTATTATATTGTACCGTACCCGAACAACATCGATACCGATACCTTTATTCATTTTAATAATATCCGTTTTGATAATTTTGTATTCATACAACTTTGTCTGCGAAGATAAATGAATATCGGTACTAGTTTCGCGACAACCTGATCCAATCGATATCCTTCGAACAACATCAAAGCCGGTACCGGTGGTGGTGTTCATTTTTATCGTGTTTGACCAATGTAAAATACGTGTTGATTTCTATACCGTGTGCATATATCAAACCGGTACTGCAACGAATCAAATCAATGCCCATCGAATAACCGCGATAATGTAGAGCCACAATGCGCAGGCAAATAACCAAATATTATTATGCATATTAGTAGAAAGTGTGGATGAACAATAGTTTAAGACTTTTTTCAATATGTCGAAGTTCTTATTATTTTATTGTTTTATAACTTTAATTGATTTTAAACATATTTTTTCTAATATAACTTTTATGATACGATTAAAGTATCCGTTATCAAACAAGAAACCAAATAAATTAATGCATAATGATATTGATATTGTTCGGTTTAGTTCGATACAGTATGGTAGTGGTACAATGTCAGTTTATCAAAATAAAAAAAACAATATATAAATACAGTATGGTAGTGACACGATATTGATATTGTTTCAATCGGTTTCGATACGATCTGGTACGCTACCAGCACGAACATGGAATACAAACGAATCGGACCGATATCAATTGAACAACATCGGTACCGGTATCAATATTTTGTTCTATTGTTTTCAATCGATGTAATACTTTCCTTTCGGATTATTGTAGCAAGTGCTGATATCGTAACGATCGAACTGATACCGGCTGAATATTCCCAGCGCGAAGCGTGGGGAAATCACACTAGTTGTTATATTATACACAACTTGCAATATTAAATTTATTACCTCTGGCAATATCACCAAAAGTCTACGCTCAGAATATTGTTATATTATAGAATATTGTTTGTAGATCCTCTTTCAGATCCTACTACGCTTTTCAGGATTATTAGACTGCCCGGTATGGGGCTCGTCCCCGGGCTGTCTCCCCCATCCAGGAGCGTCGCACACCGGCCCCTAGGGGGTCGTCGCGGCACTTCCGTCGGATTTAAGACGGTGGAGACGGGGCTGAGTTTCAAAATTGGTGGGCCCCCTTCATTGTTTCTCTCTCTCTCCTTGAATATATATTATTTTTTTTATTAAAGTGGGTAGTCCCCCCACACCCTTGGATAGTCCCCAAGAGGATGCTCCTCCTCCCGTGATTACGTGGCGCCTACGTGGCGGGTAGTCTCCAAAGAGACTATCCTTCCCATACCCACCGGTGTTAGGGTGTTCCCCTCTAACAATGTAGTGGGCCATTTCTTCTATCAAGTCATGCATCTCAAATCTTCCTTTTTTGAAACTTTTTTGAGGGATTTTTGTTCCAACACCTTTATCCCAGGGTGTAAATCACAAGCATCAAGCACCATCATTGCCTTATCTTTATCATTTCCCCTAAAGCAACATGCAATATCTAAGAATAACTCTTTCTCGTTAAATTTGAATGTCGTATGCGATGAATAGGTTAATCAAACATACGTGGCGGCAGGTCCTCTATGGAGGCTTTATAAGTATTTTTAAATGTTTGCACAACCGAAACGAAACGGACCCGTTCAACCCATGCACAAGACCAAACTAGCTAGGAGTGAACCTGTTTTTAAACTTTTTTTCTTTCAAACCTCATTTACTATTTCAAACTTCATATTTTATTAATATTTTAATAATTTATTAATTTACATGTCTATAGCTTATGAAATTACAAATCTACAACAAAAAAACATAAGTAAAATTGCAAATCTACAACACAAATGGCCCGTTAAGGTGATCATTTCGCTACCCGAGCTTCACATATCGAGCTCGAGTCAGCTCACAAGTGTAAATGAGCTTTTATTTATATATTTTTTGTTTAATACAGTTATATGTGAACATATATAAAAAATAATTAAATGAACAATCTTCTGATACTAATAAAGGAGTGTAAATAATGCCACATGGCATCTAATATTAAGAAAGAATTATAAATAATGCCACATGGCATTTGCTCCTTTAATCTTACAACTTTTTTTAATTTAATTTATGAATATCACTTTGAGTTATCTTAATCCCTATTATATTATAATAAATTTTATAAAACATCATCAAATCTCTTCTCCTAATATTCATATTATATATAAACTATATCTTCATTATAATATATACTAGAGAAAAATGCAATTTGCGTCCCTGTGGTATGTGTAAAACATCAACCTGACCCCCTAAATTCATTTTTTGGTTTTTTGAGCCACCGAGCTTCTAAATTCATAACAATTTGAGTCCCTCCGTTACACTTCCGTCTGTTTGACTGTTTGACAATTGTGAAATGTCCTTTATACCCTTAATGATAAACACATATAATCCTTAATTCCCTAAATCGATCAAACTGATTCATAACACAACTGATCTCATACGAACCCTAGAACCCTAATTCCCAAATCGATCGATCCAACCTGATCTATTGTGAAGATGTCTAAAAAATCCGCTGCAAGCTCCAACAAGAAATCATCTCAGGGCGGGGAAGCTTCTCAATTCCTCTGTTCATGTGGTGCAGCGACTTGGTACAAGGTTTCAAAGACTGAAGCTAATCCAAATCGACGCTTCTTATGCTGTGTAAGTTAAAATTATAGAAGAAAGATTGAAGTTAATTATATGGCTATTTACTGATTCATGTGTTTTTACAGAAGAAAGATTGTGGTTTTATACGGTGGGCTGATACACCTTCATCTCCACCTTCATATTCATGCTCTGGTTGTGAGAAGGTAATACTCGTATTGTTAAGGAGCATGGAAAACAAAGATGATTTGGCAATTAAGAAAGCTAAGAAGTGATGTTTTTGAAGATGTGTTTATTGTTTACTTGGTTAATGATTGTGGTGGTTTATGTGTATTTTTAGTTTAATGTAATGAATGTTGGTTATGTGTCTTTTTTTGGTTAATGTAATGAATGTTGGTTATGTGTCTTTTTTTGGTTAATATATGAATGAACATTGAACAAGTTTAGTATCAGTTTAATGCTATGAATGTTGCCATTGATGTGTAGAATAACGAATTGGTTGAGGAAGTGGCTGACAATGAGTTGGACTTAGTGTCGTCTGTGCTGAAGGAGGAGTGGTTTGATGACTATGATGCTGTGATAGAAGTGTTGAAAGCAGAGTATGAATGTCTCTTCCAGATCCAGCAGCGGACTGCGACTCAGAAGAGTTGGAATGGGCTAGGTGGGAATGTGCAGTTCAACCACCGGAGGATGATTGGTACCATGATCCGTACCCGGGGGAGCATTCTTCTGACTCAGAATGGTCAGATGATGATGCTCATTGGAAGTAGATTGTTAGGGTTTTAAATGTTTGTATTGACCGATTGGATGAGACTCGGCATGTGTTTAATACGTTTAATGAAATTTAGTTGTGGTTAAGACTTAATGTGTTTGATACATTAACTGCATAAACTGCATTAACATATAGTTGAACTGCAGAAACATAAACTGTAGTTGAACTGCATTACCAAGAGCAGCATAAACTGCAGTTAAACTGCATTAACTTATACATAAACTGCAATTAAACTGCATTAACTTATACTGCAGTTAACTGTATAAACTGCAGTTAAACTGCATTAACTTATACATAAACTCCAGTTATCTGCAGTTGACCATAAACAACTCTTTATACATAAACTGCACTTGACAGGTCTTAAACCATACATAAACAAGTCTTATAGCAGCCACTGCATAAACAGGTCTTAAACCATACATAAACATGTCTTAAACCATACATAAACAAGTACTTCACAAAACATAAACAAGTCTTAAACCATTGAAATCATTGAAATCAACCTAACTAAGCTTCACTCGAACTTGGTGCACCTTGTGTTGCAGTTTGAGATTCTTGAACATTCTCCCCTCCCTGGCCCTTGCATGTCCTACTGTTGTGACCCAAGGTTCCACACTTGCTACACTTTCCCTTCCTGGTTTTGTTTTCTCCACCTGCAAGTTGATCCTTACTTGGTGCATGTACAACATTCTCCCCACCCTGCCCCTTGCATGTCCTACTGTTGTGTCCCAAATTTCCGCACTTGCTGCACTTGGTTGTATTGCCCTTCCTGGTCATTTTTCCCTTACTATCAAAATGAGCTTCAACTTCAGCCTCACCAACTGATTTCTTTCTCTTCTTTTGTGTCCTCCCAACCTATTTGTCATTATACTGCAATTAAAAATAGAAAAGGTAAACTGTTATAAATGAGATTACCTATTAAAAACCACTAACCTGCTTATGGTGTTTGGGAGGCAGAAGTGTGGTGGGACATTGTGAGGGTATCCAATTCTCAGGCCCGGGAATTGGATTAATCACATTCTCATAAACCTTCTTCCATGTGGATAACCAATACACTTCATCAACCAATTCTTCGGCACCCCTATCCTAATATCATTCCTGGCCATATCATTGATAGCAGCCACTGCATGTTTACATGGCATGCTAGTTAAATCCCACTTTCTTCAGGTGCATGTTCTGTTCTTCATATTAACAACACACTGGGATCTTGAGCTATTCACCTACACACAACCAGTATCCAACATTGAAATGGTCAAACTACAATACAACTAGTAAAGGGTCTTATGACAAAAATACACATACCTGGTACTGTACTGCATCCACCATTAAAACATTGAGTTGTGAGGCTTCTTCTTTGATCTTATTAAACACTTCTTGAGCATGAGGAGTTAATGGACCATGAGCTTTAGCTTGAATCTTCTTTACATTCACAATTCTTTTGGTCATGTACACTCTTATGAACTCTAACCATGTGATTACAGGTTTGTCTCTGGCTCCTATCAACTGCCTATTGAACACTTCACATATATTATTCAACAATATGTCACATTTGGCCCTACCTGAAAAGTGTGCTTTTGACCAACTGCTTGTTGGGATATGTGATAGCTTTTCATGGAAACCAGGCTCTGCAATCTTCATTTCCTCCATTGACTTTTCAAAATATGGCATTGATGTCTTGCATGTTACTCCCCACAACAAGTTTTTGTACACATCACCTGGCCAATCCTTCTTCAGATTCTGGTGGATATGTCTTAAACAGAACCTGTGTTCAGAGCTTGGGAACACTTTGGATAATGCAGGCAGTAGTCCCTGCCTCAGACAATGTAAGTTAGATATGATAAAATGCCATAAACATTTAAATGATAAAATGCCATACCTTTTGCCTATCTGAGATGAAAGTGAAGTTGGTACTGTCTGCTAAGCCAAGATCATCTTTGAGTAATTCCAAAAACCATTCCCAAGATTTAAAAGTTTCAGCCTCCACTAAAGCATATGCTACAGGATATATACCGTTGTTGCCGTCTACACCAACTGCAGTAAGAATCTGTCCAGGAAATGGACCTTTCATAAAACATCCATCTAGTCCCAATATTTCTCTACCACACATCTTGAACCCCCTCATAATCGAAGCAAAACAAACATAACATCTCTTGAATTGCCTAGTAGGAAGACTAGGGTTAGCACAGGGTTCAGTATCTATTTTAATTGTGCTACCTGGATTTTCCCTCAACAGTGCTTCACAATAAGACCTTAGGATACCATACTGCTCTCTATAATCTCCAATGATCCTTGTTGTAGCAATTCTTTTAGCCCTAAACACTTTCTGGATTGAAACATTCACCTGATGGTTCTTCACAAGCATATCCTGTATGGCTGGCAAAGGCATGTCAGGGTTTGACTCGATCATGGGTTGGATCTCATTCGTTATCTGAGACATGGTGTACATGCCCACTTCTCTTGTTTGGAGGCAATGATGTTGTGAGGTAATGGTTTTCACACACCAAGATTCCTTTTCAGTTCTCCTGGAGATATGAACCGCCCAAGGACAAGTGGGCTTCAAGTGCCTTTTATCTTGTTTTAACCCTAGCCCTCTAAATTTACTATTCTGCCCCTCACCAGAACCCAAAGTAGGATTAGTGTGACAACCCTCATAAATCCAGGTATCCGTACAATTAATTAATATTAATTAATGATTAATGACTGTGCTGGATTATACATAACTGCTTTCTGATTACTGCATCATACTTACATGTGCATCACATATTACATAATGTCACATCATGATCACATACAAACCATATTGACATACATGATGCACAAAGCACAGTTAGCACAGTTAACGGATAAAGCAGGAATATGCTTACGAGGTTCAGTTAATAGACAGACAGTGTTTTGAGACCCAGTATGGGCCAGGGACAAGGTACTACACTAGTATGGTGTGTAGGGAAGTAAGGACCATAAAACTACGTCACTAGGTGATAGTTTAAGTGCTGGAAAATGACTAAAACCCACACAAAGTGCAGAATTCTGCATATTTCAACAAAATTCAGCTTTTTAACAAGCTAGTTACATGCAAAAATTTGACTAAATGGCCCTGAATGCTTTCCTAAGTGTCGGGAATTAAAAGTGTCACAAAAAGTGTTTTGGTCAAAAATCAAGCAAGGATAATGCAACCAAATCTTTTGTTGTGAGGTGTGATGCTTGAATCTATGAACAATTGTATGAACAACTTGCAAATCAAATAAAGAGGTGACACAAGGATTTATACGAGGAAAAAACCCTTGATCAAGAGTTGATATCCGGCATAAAAAACCTCGGGTGATGGAAACTACCGATCACCAACTAAGATTAAATAGAAAAATGGTTACAACTCGGGATGATAACAAGCTTGTTACAAGGATCACTAGTGTGCAAAAGTGTTAAAATGTATGAAATCGCCAAGCGAACTGTCGAGAGCTGTTCAAGAGTGTGTGTTTTGCTAAAATTAGCCAAGTGTTCTAACTCAAGCTTGTTATCCCCTATTTAAAATTAGAAATAACTAAACTAACTAACTGTCCGCTAATTGTGCAAGTCTCCCACGATCTCCATAACGTTTACAAGGGACAAGCACGTGCGGAATATTGAGGGAATATGCTCCAGGAATATCGGCAAGACCAAGTCCATGCACATGCTCCTGCAAAACAAGCTCACATACAAGGTAGACAACCGTTAGTGTAAGGATAACAATGAGGATCCTGAATCCTGGTCCTGCAACACATTCCGAGGATCCTGAATTCAAACAGAATTAAGGATCCGTGATCCTGGCAGTACTTGAGGATCCATGATCCTTAGGATTGGAAAATCCTCCCTTAACAATTGCCCCCAAAATATAAGGAGTAAAGTGTAAATTAGCGAGTTATATTTTTTGATCTTATCTGCAACTAACTAACGGATATATAGCCGTTATAATCTAACTAGCCGTTGCAAGTTATACGTCATTGAAGCGACGTCCCTGTAGAATCATCATTATATATAGGTTAGAGATAAGGACTAATGTGCATTTAAATTCGAGTAATACTCCCTTTAAATCCTCATTCAAAGATCAAACAGGTACTTCTCTCTCCTTCTTCTCTTCACCTTCTTACTCTGTTCCTTCTTACTTTGCCATCATCCATGACCAAGATGATGTTAAGATCTTCACCGGCTAAGGATCTCCGAAGGAACGCTGCTGCTTTACTGATCCTGAGATCGAGAAGATCCGTCATTGCTTTCCGGCGAACACTGTCTTTAAACCTTTCGACCCTACGCCTTGAGTGACTTCGTTTCTGCAACTTGGGTTGCTTTTCCGGCTACCCCATTTCTGATAGGATACTCCTATCCTTTCCCTGCTTTCACCGAATCCTTCTTCTCTCTCACCGGCATGTGCTATGTCCAGGCAATGCCTATGATGTGGAGGGTTTTGTATACCTTAGAGAGAATCATCGAGCAAGAAGGCATTGAAATGGGGATGTCGGAACTTGCTGAATTGTACAACCTTGTGAGCCATGGTTCACATCGCTTTTTATTCAAACACAAACCTGGTGAAGAACACCCAATCCTCAAGACCACCAAAAATGACACCAACTGGAAGAAACGTTTTTTCTTCGTTAGGAGGGATTCTATCCCAGATGGGAAGGATCTCCCCTTAAAGTGGACCACTCATGGTAGGATAGAGGATCCTTATAGAAGGATCATAGGATAACCCAGTTCTTGTGAGGATAACTGACTCCTTTTGTTTCTATTTTGCAGCTATCTCTGTTTCCCATATCATTCCATCACCTGCAACCAAGGAAAGGATCGCGACTTTCTGGAATCTTGATCCTGCAGCAAGATCATTTCAAGCAAACACCAAGGATTCTCAAGAAGTATCCTCAGGCTCAGTCACAATGTCAAGTAAGTATCCGAGTTTATATATAATTAATTGTTTAAATGAAAATAAAACAAGAATACTTATCTGTTGTTTTGGATTGGTAGGCGCTGGAAAATCCTCAAGGTCAGCCACTCGTTTCAGTGTCAGTGATCTTGACACTGTCACTGCCTGCTCCGGGAAGAAGAAAACTGCTGCCAGCCCCATCGTTCCGGTGCCAAAGCCCACTACCTCCAAGGGTAAGGGAGGAAATATAAGGAAGGCTACCGAGGCTGATGACCTGGAAGGCTTGCCTCTTATCCGCCACCAGTTTCAGGAATACTTTGCCGATGTAAGGATCACCAACCTTGCTTTATTATCCTGCCCACTTGAGGATCACGGATCCAGAATTTTACCTTGTCTTTTTTGCAGAAATTCGCTGAGATCGAAATGCTATTTGATGCATACGTTGAAGAGGCTGAACAGAAGCATCTGGAGTTCCAAAAGATCTTCTTAGCCAAGGATCAAACCATCTCCTCCCTCGAGAAAGATCTCACTCTGGCAAAGCAGCAGGTGGTCATGGCCCAGATAAACGCTGATCATGAGAAGCATGAGCTGCTGGAGGATGCTAAAGTCTCTGCTGCCATCACCATGCACAAGATTAAGCTGCAAATGGCTCAGGAGGCTGAGGATCCTGACTTCGACAGGACCGCTTGGGACAAGGATGGCTGGAAGGTGAAGCTGGCTGAGCTAGACAATGAGGAGGAGGCTATAGAGGTCTTGGCGATTGAGGCAAGTGGCAGCGGGAAGGATCAAGCTGGTGGTGCTGATGCTGGTGGTGATGCAGCCAAGGTTTGAGCTGCAGAAATGGGCGATGATGGATATTTCTAGACGCGGCCGGAGCCCTTTTTAGGATTTGGTAGTGGTTTTTTGGTTATGATGTTTTTATTTCAAACAATGATGGTCTGTAATAACTAAACAATAGCTATTAGGATTGAGGATCATGGATCCTTTGAACAATAGGTAGGATAATAGGTGGTGGAGGGATCCTCTGTTTGGGGGATGAAACCACTTGTTATCCTGCCATCTTTTATTTCCTGCACTTTTAAGACCTGTTAACAATAGACACCCTTTGCCAACCCAAGTGGACGGGCCACGTATTGCTGGTAGAAGCTTGGGTTGGCAATTTTGACAACCTTTAAGGGTTTAACATTTTGTGAATAAATAAAACTTTAATCTTTTGGCAATTTCTTGTGTTGTTATTCTTGTGAATTCTTCAATTTTCAACTGTTGTTATATACTTTCTTTGAATTCATAAGTAAAGAATAAAGGTTTAATAAATCATGTCAAAAATTTTTAGGATATGATCAAGGATCAAATATCCTATAATCGATAAATTCAAAAAAGTAGTATAGTGTAACACCCGTTCTTATAAATTAAGGTTTAACGTATCATTTACGAAAAACAATCATGTAATTAAGATTACATATGCATTGGAAATTACGGGTTTATTAAAACTTTTTACAATTTAAAAGTATACAACACATCATGTGTACGTTCGTCGTTTAACATAATAACGATACATAGTGCGGAAGCTTATTTCGTGATCGTGTTCGTGTTCGGTTCTTGCTCGTCGCTTGATCTTCATCCGGGCACTCTTGCCGATCACCTATGATCAAAACCAACTTAAAAGTTAATTTTGATAGTCAAATATTAAGTTCAAACAAGTACAGGGGTTAAAATAGCAAAAAAATAATTTTTTTCCCGGTTCAAGGGCTTTGCGTGACGCCAAGGGCCTAGGCGTCACGCCTAGCCCTGTTTTTCACAGCCTGTATCTTGAGCTGATGCTGTACATTCTCAGCATGACCCGTTTTCACGGAAACGAGCATAACTTCTTCGTTATTGATCCGTTTTACCCGATTCTTTTTCCTACGCGTCCGTAATTTAATTCTCCATCATATGGAGTTAAAATCCAACATCCAACTTAATATATTTTTGACTTCTAAGCCTTCGACTCATTACCTTTTTACCGAATTTTAGCCCGTATATGCATTTTATCAAACAAACATGTTTATTAGACCTTTAAACTCATGAAATTCATTATTTCAATATCTCCTATCATTTTAATCTCAAATCACGGGTTTCTTACATAATAAAATCCCGTTTATGCTTAAATGCTTATTTTGACCCATTAAGGGTATTTACGCATTTTAGTCTAGAACTTGTGCTTTACTTTTGATGCTACAAAATTTCAAGTCTAATTTACTACAAATATTCCACCACAACTATTTTGTGGTGGCTTTAACATAATAATCCCCTTTTTCCCTATTTTACCCATCGGTTGGTCATTTTGCGCAAAAGACCATTTTTGAGCATTTGACCCACGAATGTGTATTCCTATGACTTTTGTTCATATTTAACAATTCCATAATCTTATTGCAAGTTCCTAAACAACCCCTATGGGTCGTTTGCCCAATATACCCTTCAAGGGTGTTTTGGTCAACTTTAGTCCCTCACTATACGACGAAGGACTTTCGCTAAATATTTGACCAAACTTGTATGTTTAACTAAAAGCTTATTTATACATACCTGGCTCGGGTCAAAGTATTGACCCGTTTACATAACTTTTGCTTTAAATCTTTCTGGTTAAAGCAACGCAAGCTTATGATATTTCCTGTGATTGCAAAACTCAACAAGCGATTGTCAAATGTTATAGTCAAATGGTGTTAACAACACCATTTGACCTATTTAGTCTAATTGACCATTTTTCCGTATGAGATGGTATTTAATTACCATTTCATCCCTTTAAACTTATCCCAGTTTTCCCTTGAACTCGTTTTACTAAAACCGTTTTTATTTGTTCGTCATTACATGACTAATTTACCATTTTACCCCTTTTTCCATAACTCATGATTTCTTACCAATTTCCCTCGTTCCGACTCTTATTGAATCATCTCGGAACATTCTATACCAACCATTTAGTAGCATTCATATACAATACTTGCAATTATGTAATTTGTACATAATGTAAAGGGGCGTAAGCTTTACTTACCTCGCATCCGAATACGCTTTCTTCTTTCCTTCTTGATTCGTTTGACCCGTTCACTCATCAAGCTTCCACCTAGCTCGTTAGGCGTCAAACTATCATCATAATTCATAAGATGGTTAGATTAGTCATTATCAATTATGACTACTCCATCTAACGGGTCTTATGTCGACTTTATCGCTCGATTAAATCATTGGTTAGTTTGACTTCCTAGAAGTCAATTGATCTATCAACATACTCAAATGCACACTTCACATGGAATTTCAACATTTTAGCTTCGTTTAGGCATTTTAACAAACACCTAGTGGTCATAATTTTACATATTTACTAACTAGTTCATAACTAGTTATTTTTACCAAGATTTACATCACAAATCAAACCTCTATGTCTAGTGTTCATGAACTACACATCATATTTTCAGAAATCAGTTTCTATGCATCAATTTACACTAGATTAGCATTCTACATCCTAGTGTTCATCATTTTCTCACAAAACCCATGAATCACCTTCAATGTGTTCATGAAATTTTCAGAATTTAGCCATGATTTCATATATCGTTGTCTAGGGTTTACTCCTAGACACTATATCATTCTTTTTCTATCCATAAAACAAACATGCATCAACAGATTTCTAATTTTCTAAATTCATGAGAATTTCAAGTGGAGAATTCTTGTCAAATTTTACATACCTCATGATCTCCTTGTGATGGGGATCACTAATCTATGTTCAATTTTCGCTTAGGACTTGATTTTAACCTTCAATTTATGAGATTTGTGGAGTTCTTGGGTGTGAAGAACCCTGGTCGCCACTCCTGCCTGGTTCGATCTTTTCCCACGCCCAAAATGGGTTTTTGGGTTTTAATTTTCTTATTTCATTAATATTAGTTTTAATTTAAACACTTTCAGCCCCTCAACTATCAATTGGTTCTAATTTGAGTATTTTGTTCTTTCACTTAATAACAAGACTTGTACTAGGTTATTTATTTCCTAGTTACTTTATCTTGTTCACAACCCGTTTTATTTTAAGTCCCGTTAAATCTCGGGCCTTTTATATACTTTGCTTTTCTCAAAGTATTTATCCTCCTTTTTAATTTATATCAAGTTTATTTATTTAACTCCTAATATTCGCCGGGTTAATTTTACCACTAACGGTATTTTACCCGTCTCTTAGTATTAACAGGGTTTGATTACCAAACCCGTTTTCGGGGTGTTACATATAGTTTAAGGATCATAAATCCTGTTGTCAAAGGATAAGGGTCACTTATTTAAATAATGAATAAAATTAAAGTAATTAAGGATCATACCTGAGAATCCAAGTTAGGATCCTAAATCTTTAACATTTATAATCAGGATAACCAAAAGACAAACCTTAGTAAAAGGTAAGGATCAAGGATCCTTGGCTGTTTGACTTCAAAGACCTGAAATGGAACATAACTTGGGACTAAGCCAATATACGAGATGAGTTAGCAACTGGGGACAAGCCCAACAATTCTGGGGACAAGCCCAATATACTGGGGACAAGCCCAAAAAACTGGGGACAAGCCCAAAAAACTGGGGTCAAGCCCAAAAAACTGGGGTCAAGCCCAAAGGATCTTGTGTAAACTGGAGTATGGCCCTCACTGGCGACTATCCAAACTTAGTGACATGAAGATGCCAAAACCTTAGCTAACGTGAAAACGTTAGAAACCTTAGGAACGGATGTATGGTACGTCTACCATTATACGTAGGATCCCGGATACAACCAGTACAATGAAATTGTCAGCCCCTAAAGCGAGTACTGGTCCCATTACCATGAACTGTACCAGGATCATCGTGCGCTACTGGCGATACTGGGGACAGGCCCAAATAACTGGGGACTAGCCCAAAAAACTGGGGTCAAGCCCAAATAACTGGGGTCAAGCCCAAATAACTGGAGACTTCTGTGGATACTCAATCCTTCGTTAAGGATACATGAAACTTCTGCAAAACTCAGAATCAAGTGAAAGGAGGATAAAGGATCCAGGATCCTTCTCCTTGTATATAGGATAATTAAAGAATGAAATAGTTTGAGATTAGATCATTACCAAAATGAGGATTATCCATCCTCTAAGGATCCTTCAAGGATGTGGATCATGAATATTGCTAAGGATCATGAATCCTTATCACATGAAGTATTTCTTCAAGTGGACAACATTCCAAGCTCTTGGTAGCAAATCACCTTCCATTGTTAGCAATCGATATGCCCCCTTTCCAGCCTCAGCTTCAATCAGGTAGGGGCCTTCCCACTTTGGTGCCAATTTTCCATCAACAAGATTTGTGGTATTCTGAAATGCTTTCCTTAATACCATATCACCAACTTGGAACTTCCTGATCCTGACATTCTTATTATAGGCTCCAGCCATCCTTTGTTGATAACTAGCCATCCTTATCCTTGCCAAATCCCTGAGTTCTTCTATAGTATCCAAGTCTTGAACCAAGTTTTCAGAATTCTCTTCAGGATCACGGATGCTTGTTCTTGCAGTAGGAACCACCATTTCTGTAGGGATCACTGATTCTGCTCCAAATACCTAAGAAAATGGAGTTTGACCAGTAGCATTCTTGGGAGTTGTCCTATCAGCCCATAATACATAAGGTAGTTCTTCTGCCCATTTTCCTTTCTTGGATCCAAGCTTCTTCTTCAAATTGTTGATGATGATCTTGTTGGATGATTCTGCCTGACCATTAGCTTGTGGGTGGACTGGTGTTGATGTTATCATCTTAATCCCCCAGCTGTCACAAAAGTTAGTAGTTTTATTCCCAATAAATTGGGATCCATTATCACAAACAATTTCAGAAGGAATACCAAATCTAGTAACAATATTTCTTTTAATAAAGGATATAACTTCCTTTTCTCTGACTTGAGCAAAGGCTTCAGCCTCTATCCACTTGGAAAAGTAATCAGTCATAGCAAGCATGAATACTTTTCCACCAGGTGCTTTAGGAAGTTTACCAACTATATCCATTCCCCATCTCATAAATGGCCAAGAAGAGGATATCGGATGTAAGAGCTCTGCTGGTTGGTGAAGGATATTACTATGTCTCTGACAAGGATCACACTTTCTGGCATAATCCACAGCATCCTTCTTCATAGTAGGCCAATAGTATCCTGTCCTCAGGATCCTTGAGAATAATGCCCTGCCCCCAGTGTGGTTTCCACAATCTCCTTCATGAAAATCCTTTAGGACTTCTTGGATTTCAGGATCCTCGATGCATCTTAGATATGGTCCTGCAAGAGATCGTTTATATAACATGTTATTCAATATTGTAAATTGAGATACCTTAATTTTGAAAGCCCTGGGGTTTTATCCTGTAGGAATCTCTCCATGTTGGATATATCTTTTGATTGGAAGGATCCATGATCCTGAATGAGATTGTGTATCATCACTAGGGATGATTGCAGAATCCTCTCCTATCTCCATGGCTACATGATCCTCAATAGCGGGAGTTAGGATATGGATTATAGGGATCCTGATATCCTCTGGAATCTTCAAGGATGATTCTAGATTGGCCAATGCATCAGCTTCTGCATTTTCTTCCCTGGGTACCTGTGTCAAACTAAAGGAAACAAAAGATAGTGCCAATTCTTTGACTATCTCTAAATATTTGATTAGCTTTTCACCTTTAACAACATAGGATCCATTAAAGTGATTAGTAATTAACAATGAATCTACATGTACCTCAAGATACCTGATCCTCATATGCTTGGCAATTTGCAAACCAGCTATCAAGGCTTCATATTCAGCCTCATTATTAGTAGTTTGAAACTCACAAGCTATGGAGTGGGGTATTGTGTCCCCCTGTGGTGATTTTAGTAGTATTCCAAGTCCTGTTCCTTTGACATTAG
>JARYGA010011485.1:0-25344 GCA_030545235.1 Helianthus tuberosus | reverse complement strand
TAGATTAGCAAATGAAGTAATAGAGTAAGGGGGAAGACCTAGCAGCCATTTAAGAGCAGATCCTGTGAGTGTGGATCCAAATCCCTTGCATAGACATGCTTCTTTTAACCTTTCAGGAATTGGATTAATCTCCATCCTCTCCCTGTATTGCGCCACATGCTCCTCTGGATCCGTCGAACCATCATACAGCTTCATGGATGGTATCTAAAATCTTTTAGGTATCTCAGCATCACATAAGGGTGGTGCAAAATGAGATATCCTATGGCTACCATCTGCAATTTCAGGAATGGGTTTAACCACTCCCGGTACACTGGATATCATATCCTTAAGCTTCTGTAGCTCCCTAGCCATGGCCTGATTGATACATGTATCCTGCATAAAGCCATGGTTAGTGTTGTATAAATTATTGAAAGTGTTACCTCCCACGGGATTCATGTTTAGAATCCCAGATGTGTATCCATATTGACGAGACTCTGGCATGATTGAAGGACCAGAGGGAGCAATGGTCTGCATTGGTATGAAGTCTCCTTGATGAATGTCCGAGCTCTGAGGCTGCATACTTTTCAAGAATCCTTGATCTTGAGGGACGTTGGATCCTTGAAGTTGAGATGATCCTTGAACATGAAAGGATCCTGGAACCAGAGAGGATCCTGGGACCAGGGAGGATCCTGGGACCAGAGAGGATCCTGGGACCAGAGAGGATCCTGGGGCAAGGGAGGATCCTTGGACCGGAAAGGATCCTTGAACATTGGAGGATCCTTGGACCTGGGAGGATCCTTGGACCTGGGAGGATCCTTGGACCTGAGAGGATCCTTGGACTGCATGCATTCCCAAATATCCTCCTGACGTGAAGTATCCCTGATGCTGAGAGGAGGATCCTGATGGTTAAGAAGAGGATCCCTGGACCTAAGAGGATCCTTGGACTGCATGCATTCCCAAATATCCTCCTGTTGTGAAGTATCCCTGATGCTGAGGGGAGGATCCTGATGGTTGAGAAGAGGATCCCTGAGGCTGGAAGTAAGAGCCAAATGCCTGACTCATTGTTGTTGTTCCATAACGCCTTCCTGGTAATTCACCCAAGTATTGCACGTCCGGAACTGCTGAGTGTTGGGAAGTTATGGCTGGAGTGTCGAAGTTTAGCGATCTTGGCATCAGAGGAGAGTGATCCTCCACTGACTTCTTATGTTTCTTGATCTCATCGATCTCCCGGAGGATCCTTTCGTTGGTTTTGTCCTGCTCTTGTGCATGATTCCTCATCTGCAAAATCAGAGTGTAAAGATCATTAGTAGTAGGATTAGTTGAAACAGAAGAAGTTGGTGGTTTTTGGAAAATGGGGGTCGGTTTCTTCGCAGCATTCTCAGCATTCTTCTGGGATCCAGAAGGTGGTGGAGGCAAAGGAGGAACGCCTTGTGAAGAACTGAATAACGGCATCAGGTTTGAAGTGTTCTTTGCTGAAGAAGCCATCTGCCTGGTTGTTATGAACCGAAATGATCACGAATACACGAATCTTCTTAGGAATGAAGCACCAATTGCCCCACGGTGGGCGCCAAACTGTTTTGGTCAAAACTCAAGCAATGATAATGCAACCAAACTTTCTGTTGTGAGGTATGATGCTTGAATTGATGAATAACAATAAGGATCACTATGAAATGTAATGAACAAGTGACACGAAGATTTATACGAGGAAAAATCCCTTGATCAATGAATGATCTCCGGCATAAAAAACCTCGGGTGATGGAAACTACCGATCACCAACTCAAATTAACCAAGAAATGTAATACAACTTCGGATGATAGCGAGCTAAGTACAAGGATCACTATAGTGTATTGTGTGTAAAAGTGTGTAATCGCCAAGTGAGTTCACGAGAGCTGGTGAGAGCGGTTGTACGAGTGTGTGTGTAGCCAAAAATAGCCAAGTGTTTTCTAATTAGCTCGCTACCCCTTTAAAAATAGAAAATATCTACTCTAACTAACATTCCGCAAATGGTGCAAATCCTCCACGACTCCATAACGTCCACTTCTGGCCAAGCACGTGCGGAATAAACATAGAATATGCTCCAGGAATATCGCCAAGACCAAGTCCAAGTTGATACTCCTGCAAAACAATTTCGAATTCAAAGTAGACAACCGTTAGTACAAGGATCCTTACGATGATCCATGATCCTGATCCTGCAACACTTCTGAGGATCACCACTTCAGACAGAATTGAGGATCCCTAAACCCAACAGTAAATGAGGATCACTGATCATTTAGAAATCCACCCCTAACAGTGACAACTCGAGTTTCTGAGATTCCGTCTTCGTATGATTGCACGTTAATTGTTTGAGTTGTTTGTTACACGACTTGTTTGTTTCACAACTGGACACGTTTGAAATATATTAAATCGTATTGTGGTTGGTATGTTATACATGATGGGTGTTAAGTGTGTTATATATATATATACTTGATGTGATTATTGTGTATGGTTAAAATATGGTGGTGTTAAGTTATACTTTATAAACAAAACAACAGATGGATGCCTAGCCGAAAACCCCCCAACCGAAAACACCCAATGTCCGAAAACACTTTACTGTTTTCGCCATTGCTTACTGCCGAAAACCGAATGGGCTTTAGGCCTAGTAGTGGACCAGTTAAATATTATTCCAAACCTTATGCGAGAACCTTTATTCGACAAAACCCTAATCACATCTCCCACACTCTCTCTCTCTCATTTTCCTTCGAACCCGACGGCTGCCCTTCTCTCAATCGAAGTTTGATTCCCTGATTTGATCATCCTTATTCGGTTAGTGGGTTATAAACACTTGTGAGTATTTGGTTGATATTATGATGTAACTGTTAGATAACTTTGTTATGGATTTAATATATATGCGATTAGGTTATATGATCATGCATGTGAATTGTATTGAAAGTGCAGCCAAAGTGGATAGAAATCACTTAATATTGTCGGTCATAGCATTTATAATTACACATGGATTTGTCAGAAAGCATGTGATTGTTATTTGGTTTTCAATTTTGATTATTGTTTATCATGATGATGATGATGATGATGATCCGAAAACTTGTCATGTGCCGATGACTTTTTAGTGAATGATTCTGATATGATGATGTTGTGAATTGAAGTGATTGGTTATATCTACTGATAATGTTCGAATGATGTTGTGGGTATATCTCTGAATATTAATGTTGGGTGGATATGTTTGATGATCGGTCAGAAATCATGTGGGTTAGGTCTGATACTATTAAGATAATTGTTTTGATCTCGATGCATGTTCACTGTAATGTTTAATGATCATATAAATCCGATGTTGAATGATTACGTATTACTGTCGTGTATGTGTGGGTGATCGTTTGATGATATGGCTTAGCGTTTGATTGTTGTAGTCGGTGTTATTATTGGATGATCATTAGGGTTGTTGTGTTTTATAACTGTTATTGATGATGATGCACCCGGCGAAAACCTTCCACCCTACGAAATCCCCATTCCAACGAAAACACTTTGGGGATTTCGGCTCAAAGGGGTTTTCGCCTAAGGGATTTCGCCACTATGGGATTTCGTTGAAGTGTTCTGCACAGTTAACTTTGTTAGCTAGTTAACTCTGTTAATTAGTTAAATCTGTTAGTTTGTTAATACTGTTAACTATCAACTATGTTTAGTCTGTTAACGGAGTCAAGTTTATTAACTCTGTTAACTGTATTAATTCTATTAAGTTATGCTACTCTAATAAACCTGTTAACTCGGTTGGGTATGTCAATGGGTAACTATGTTGGAATTAACTGAGAAAGCTGTTATGTGAAACATGAAGTTGCATGAGTTTGATTTACTGTTTACATGATACAAGATGCTAACTGCTAAGCACACTCTGTGTTATACTGTGATGTTAGTTGCATGCGAAACATTACGTACATGAACTGATTGAATATACGTGCATACTATAGGACGTGATTGATTACTTGCGAGCACATAGTTTAGCATACCGAGCAAACCAAGGTGAGTTCACACTTTCTACAAAGCATGGGATTCCCAGGGGTTGGGAATGGGTTAAGGAACATGGATTCCTCGTCCTTTCTTGGGTAGGACAGTACTGGTTCAGGAATATAATTCCTCGTCCTCATGGACAGTTCACTTTTACTAGACCAAAACTCTATCACGAAGTCCCTCCTTTTTATATCGACTTAATCGCCGGGCCAATGGCGAGCGGGTCATTAGTTAGATAGCGCTATCTAGGTCTGACAAGCCTCACACCGTACCGCAGAGGACGGGCGTGAACTAATGGATCTGGGCACGTCAATGATGATAGACATTGACAGTTCAGGGCACATAAACATGACTACAGTCAGCAGTCGATATGGTAACGAGTCTAGTAGTACAAACATGGGGTAGCCCCCACGGCCGAAGAGCCAGATAGATAAACATGGGGTAGCCCCCACGGCTGGATTGCCAGAGTAAACCGGGAATAAACAAACATGTTTTCAACTTTGGGGTAACCCCCACGACAGGGATGCCAGTTAAAGGAACTGTTTTTAGAATAACTAAAACAAACACCTAACTGTGAACTCGCTCAACATTATTGTTGACTCGTTACTACATGCTTTGTAGGTCAATAGGTACTTAGCTGGAGCTTGCATGGGGAAGCGTCGTTGTGGGACATGGACCGTTGTGTGCCATGTTAAGCTTTGAAACATTTGAACTTATATTTTGTTTTGGTTTTAAACGTTATGCTTCCGCTTGCAACTGAAACTATGTTTTGTTTGAACACCAATTGTATTGCATTGGTTTTACTATTACTTACATGCTTGTTCAGTATGATTGGTGGCTTGATCCTGGTCAGTCACGCCTCCAAGCGGTGATACTCCGCGTGTGGATTTTGGGGGTGTGACAGATTGGTATCAGAGCCATTGGTTATAGTGAACTTGGTTTTAATAAGGGAAAAAGTTTTTGTTAAAACCAGACTATAACCTGAACAGTGCTCAACGATCCACAACGACGCTTCGCTCCACGTGCAAGACTCAACATTCTAGGTGATACGATTTTTGTTTACATTGCCTACTTGCTAGATTACATAGAACTTTGCTCACGGTATGCTTAGATAAACGTAACAACTGTTGATTGAAACACTTATGTGCTTACTCTCTTCTCTCATCGCACTTTCGTGAACCTCTCTCACTCATGTTTTCCTTTGATATGAAGATCATGAGTGGACGCGTTAACCTAACTCAAGCCCAGTTGGCGGCTTTGATCACTGAACAAGTTACTGCAGCACTCGCAGCTGCCCAGGCAGGAGGTATAACCTGCCATCACAACTTACCCTAGGATCTTTAGGTCCTACTCTCGTAAACCAACACTTGTGCTAAATTTTGTTTACTCTTACGCACACGACAGGTCAACACGCTCAGCCTCCTGTGTGTACTTTCAAGACCTTCATGGACTGTCGTCCCAGTACTTTCAGTGGCACTGAAGGAGCCGTTGGACTCCTCCACTGGTTTGAGAAGCTCGAATCAGTCTTTGAGATGTGTGAATGCCCTGAGGCTCGCAGGGTGAAATATGTTACTGGTACTCTTGAGGGTATAGCGCTCACGTGGTGGAACGCTCAGGTCCAAATGCTGGGGTTGGCGACTGCTAATGCCACCCCATGGAACGATTTCAAGGAATTGATCAAAGAAGAATATTGCATCCGTGACGACATTCATAAGCTGGAGGTAGAGTTTTACAACTTAAAGATGACGGGGTCAGAAATTGAAGTGTACACTAAAAGATCGAACGAGTTGGCTACTCTGTATCCTACTATGGTAGACCCTCCCATCAAACGTATCGAACTGTATCTCAAGGGTCTGGTGCCAGAGATTCAAAGTCACGTGACCTCAGCAAATCTAGGCACCATTCAACAGATCATCAAGTTGGCTCATCGTCTCACGGATCAGGTGGTGGAGCAGAACAGGTTACCAAAACGTATTAGTGATACAGCTACTTCAGATGCTCCTAGTGACAACAAGCGAAAATGGGATGGAGCTACAAGCAAAGGTTCAGCTTTTGTTCAGTCACAGTCTCAGCAGAGAAGGACTGACGACTACAAGAGCCCTAGTCAGCAATCAACTGGTAACCAAAGTTAAGGTGGGTACAAGGGGAGTCACCCCAAATGCAATCGCTGCAACCTACACCACAGCGGGCCATGGACCAGGAGTAACTGTCATCGGTGCAACAAGCCAGGTCACGCCGCAAAGGATTGCAGAAGTTTATACCCCGCAAACCAGAATCGTCAGCGACAACAAGCCCCACAGAATCAGCGCCAGCAGCAGCAGCAAGGTAACAACAAAGGGTGCTTTCAGTGTGGAGCTGAAGGCCATTTCAAGAGAGATTGTCCTCAACTGAACCGGAACCAGAACAACAACAACAATAATAACAATCAGGGGAATGGAAACAATGGGGGTAACAACGGCAATGGTGCAAGGGGTCATGTATTCGTTATTGGCCATGGTGAAGCGAGGAATGATCCCAATGTTGTGACGGGTAAATTCCTTCTCGACGACTTTTACGTTACGGTTTTATTTGATTCGGGTGCCGATACTAGCTACGTGTCCTTAAAAGTTAGTCAAATGCTTAAGCGTACCCCAACACTATTGAACACCAAGCACACTGTAGAGTTAGCTAATGGTAAAAGTTTAGAGGTCACACATATAGTCAAGGGTTGTAATCTTGTTCTTGCTGGTCACACTTTCTCTATCAACCTCCTTCCTATCGTATTGGTTAGTTTCGACGTTGTCATTGGGATGGACTAGTTATCCCAACACCAAGCAGAGATTCTTTGCAACGAAAAGATTGTCCGTATTCCTCGTTCAGGTGAGGAACCTCTTATGATTCGTGGCGACAAGAGTGGTGCTGTTGTGAGCATCATCTCCTTCCTTAAGGCCCAGAAGTGTTTACGAAAGGGCCACACAGCTATTTTGGCTCTCGTTACGGACACCTCGAAGAAAGAAAAGAAGATAGAAGATTTTCCGATCATACGTGACTATCCTGAGGTATTCCCTGAGGAATTACCTGGCCTTCCGCCTCATAGACAAGTCGAGTTTCAAATCGAGCTAGCTCCTGGAGCAGCACCTATATCTCGTGCACCTTATCGCCTAGCTCCATCAGAATTGGAAGAATTGTCCACGCAATTACAAGAACTTTTGAATAAGGGTTTTATTCGTCCTAGCTCTTCGCCATGGGGAGCTCCAGTGCTATTCGTGAAGAAGAAAGACGGTACCTTCAGGATGTGTATCGACTATCGAGAACTCAACAAGGTGACTGTGAAGAATCGCTATCCTCTTCCACGTATTGATGACCTATTCGACCAGCTGCAAGGGTCGAGCTTCTATTCAAAGATTGACTTGTGATCGGGATATCATCAACTGAGAGTCCGGGACGAGGACGTCTCCAAAACAGCCTTTAGAACTCGTTATGGACATTACGAGTTTCTGGTCATGCCATTCGGATTAACAAACGCACCAGCAGTCTTCATGGACCTTATGAACAGAGTGTGCAAACCTTATCTTGACAAGTTCGTTATTGTTTTCATCGACGACATCCTGATCTATTCGAAGAGTCTGGAGGAACACGAGCAGCATTTACGACTCATTTTGGAACTCCTTCGAACAGAACAACTTTATGCCAAGTTTTCAAAATGCGACTTCTGGCTTCGTGAAGTCCACTTTCTAGGCCATGTGGTAAACAAGGATGGGATTCATGTTGATCCATCCAAGGTTGATTCGATCAGGAACTGGCCTGCACCTCGTACACCAACAGAAATCCGCCAGTTCTTGGGTTTGGCGGGCTATTACAGAAGGTTCATCAAAGACTTCTCCAAGATTGCACAACCCCTCACCTCACTAACTAAGAAAGGCGTTATCTACCGTTGGGGTAATACACAGGAATCAGCATTCCAGCACTTAAAGGATAGACTTTGTAGCGCACCTATTCTTTCATAGCCAGAGGGCACAAACGATTTTGTGGTCTATTGCGACGCATCCATTCAAGGCCTTGGATGTGTGTTGATGCAACGGGATAAAGTCATTGCATATGCTTCGCGCCAACTTAAGATTCACGAACGGAATTACACTACACACGATTTAGAGCTGGGAGCTGTTGTTTTTGCGCTCAAGATATGGCGACATTACCTGTACGGTACCAAGTGCACCATCTACACCGATCATAGGAGTCTCGAGCATATCTTCAAGCAGAAAGAGTTGAACATGCGTCAGCGTCGATGGGTCGAGCTTTTAAACGATTACGAATGTGCTATAAAGTACCATCCGGGCAAAGCCAATGTGGTGGCTGTTAGGGGTCATTTTCTTAACATATGTATCCTGACCAATATCCTGCCTTTGTTTGTTTATTTGTAATCAGGATGCTGGAAGAGGATATTGCTGACATCTTGGGCGATATCCTGAAGCTTATTGAATTAACCACGTGCAGGTTAAGGGCAGAGGCTTGCTAACGGTCACAAGGACTTCTTCTCCTCAAGACTCGGACGAATTTGTTGAGAAAGAGACGTTGAGCCCGAAAGACCAGGTCTGCAACGTTCCAAGAAGGAATATTTGGTGAATCCTGCGAGTTTAGGGTAGTTAGTTATCTTATCTTTACTATAAATAGATGAGGTCGGATCAACTTAGAACACATCATTTCACACTTACACTCTCGAACACAATCACATTCTAGCTAGTTGCAAACACCACACTTGTATTTCATTTTCGTTGTAACACTTAGTCGATCCGTACCACATCCTGCACTGTATCCTGATTTTTGAAGCAATTGAAGAACAAGGCAGCTGCGATTGTCAGCTCCTGAGGTTTTATGCCGGCGATCTAGATTGATCAAGGGCTTTCCTCGTACATCTCGTGTCACTTCCTTTACTTTTTGCTCATTAATTGCTCATTGTTTGATCGTCGATACAGCTCAATATCCCGAGCCGTATCCTTAAACTGTTTTTGCAACTAATTTAATTAACACATTTTTGACATTTACTTCTAGCACACTACCTCACTTAACTAATTTGATCACTTAATTACTTCGGTAATTTTTGACCAAAACAATTTGGCGCCCACCGTGGGGCAAGTGGTGCTCTTTTTACTAAAACTTTTTGTCAAATCGCTAATCGGTTTTCTATTTTCAAAACTTTTTGCCACATTATCTATAATGGCCTCAAGATCAAACATGAGTTCCTCTACTGTGTCTGCTATGACTTCTGCCACTACCGGTTCGGTGCTTCCACCACCTCCTCCAAGGATGCCAGCCTCTACACAATCTCAAGATGTTATCCCAACTCGGAGTGTCCAGGGATCTGCTCCCGTTTTAGCTTCTAATGATGAAATTTTAACCTTATTTGGAAGTGTGCAGGAACAAATGAGGCAGCAACAGGAAACAAACCAAATGCTTTTGAGGGAGATACAACTCCTGAAGGCTGGCTCGAGCAGATCTGCGGAGGACAATGTCACCCCGTTACACCCCAGAGCGTTGAACTTTAGCTCAGCTGTGTACACCGAGGATAATAGGGGGAGTATCGTGCCCAGTCTTCCTCAGAATCATACTCCTGAAATACCCTCCTTGGCCCGGATGTCAACCATAAGGAGCTCAGGATATGCTTAAGGATATGGGCAGAATCCTCCAACTGGTAACGTGTCTAATAATAATAATACTCATGCTACTAACAGTGGTGGATCCTTGCAGGATACAGGTGTAACATCAGCACTTACTAGGGAACTTCAGAAGTTGAAAGACATGATATCTAGTGTACCTGGGGTGGTCCAGCCGATCCCGGAAGTATCTCAAGATAGCCACAAGATATCTCGTTTTGCATACCCTATATGTGATGCTGAGATCCCAAAGAGATTCCAAACTCCCAACATGAAGCTTTATGACGGGACTACGGATCCTGAGGAGCATATTGCCCAGTATAGGGAAAGAATGGAGATTAACCCTATCCCTCCGGAGCTCAAGGAAGCATGCTTGTGCAAGGGATTTGGTTCTACTCTAACAGGATCAGCCTTGAAATGGCTGTTGAACGTTCCTCCCCACTCAATTACTTCATTTGCTCATTTGGTTAATTTATTTAACAGTCAATTTTCTTGTAGTCGGAGTTTTGAGAAACTAACCAGTGATCTTTACAGGATAACTCAAGGGCCTCAAGAATCCTTGAGGGATTATGTGAACAAATTTAGTCGAGAATCCTTGGATATCCCACATCTTGATGTTGCAACAGCTGTGCAAGCTTTTAAGATGGGATTACAAAAGGATTCTCAGTTTTATCAGGATCTTGTAATGAATCCCTGCAGGAATCTCGATGAAGCTCGTAACAGGGCCTTGAGATATATCCGTCTGGAAGATGACAAGAAGATGCAAGAAAGGATGAACTCATCCAACACTTATGAATCGACTAACAGGAAGTCAGAATCCTCATTTAAGCCATATCGGCCTAAGCCATATGGTAGAAATGAAAACAAGAGAGTGAATGCTGTCGAAGATGAGGATCCTGAAGAGTATCCTGAGTTGTCTGAATATTGCTTTTCTGTTAATATTCCTGAATTGATGTATGCTATGTAGGGTCTAGGAGACAAGGCTAGATGGCCTCGAAAGAATCAACAAAAGGCTGACTGGAAAGATAAGTCGAAATGGTGTGCTTTACACGAAGATTTCGGACATATGACTGAGGATTGCATTGCTTTAAGGAAAGAAATAAGCTATCTTCTAAGCAAGGGATATCTGAAAGATCTCTTAGGAAAGAAGAAGAATAAGGGTCAGGATACTGAGAAGGATCCTGAGCGAGCTGCATCACCTCCCGTGGATGCCAAGATAATCAACTTCATTTCTGGGGGATCCGACATTTGTGGAACTTCGTATTCGGCAGCAAAGAGACACTCAAAGGAAGCCAAAGCCGAAAGGGGAGACAAACCTGTCAGGATGGCTACACTCACAACTGACAAAGATATTGGTTGATAATGGCAGCTCCGTCAACATAATCCAGCTAGAGACACTTAAAAGAATGAATGTGTCTCCAATGGATATAACTTCGAAGTCCACTGTGCTTGTTGGATTCAGCGGAGAAGCCAGAAACACAGTGGGAGAGATAAAGTTGCCGGTGTACGTTGAAGGAGTCAACTCGATACAACGTTTCTGTGTGATGGACTCTCTATCCTGCTATAACATCATACTAGGAAGACCATGGATTCACGATATGAAGGCCGTGCCATCAACATATCACCAATGCATCAAGATACCTACCCCTTGGGGAGTTGTTAAAGTTGATAGCGATCAGCAGGAGGCGAAAGAATGCTACTCCTCCTCGATGAAATCCTCAGCCAGAACTAGTGCAGCATAGCAATTAAAGACGCGGGCCCAGGATATCGTGGAGGATCCGGAGCAGGATGTGAAGAAAGTTATCCTGGACCAGGATAACCCCGATATTTCAGTGCTCGTAGGGACCAATATCCCTCAGGATATTGAGGAACAATTAATTAACTTTTTGAAATGCAGGATGTCTACGTTTGCATGGAAACATGAGGATATGACTGGCATATCCAAAGATATCATCACTCACAAGCTTGGAATTGATAAGTCGTTCAAGCCTGTGCAACAAAAAAGAAGGAAGTTTGCTCCTGAGCGGAACACGATTATCCAAGAGGAAGTTGAGAGATTATTAAAGTCAAGAATGATCAGAGAGGTTAAGTTCCCAAGGTGGCTAGCAAACGTGGTTGTAGTACAGAAGAAGAATGGGAAATGGAGAGTTTGTGTAGACTACACAGACTTGAACAAAGCTTGTCCTAAAGACCCATTTCCTCTCCCCCATATTGATGCAATGGTAGATGCCACTGCTGGGCATGAAATGCTGACTTTCATGGACGCATCCTCAGGATTTCAACAGATACAAATGGAGCCTTCTGACCAGGAGGATACCGCCTTCATAACACCAACAGGTATTTATTGTTATACAGCTATGCCTTTTGGTTTGAAAAATGCAGGTGCAACATACCAAAGATTGGTAAACATGATGTTCAAAGACAAACTGGGGGACACCATGGAAGTATACATTGACGATATGGTAGTAAAGTCAAAGAAAGCTCAGGATCACCTCCAGGATATTAAAGGAGCATTTGATATCCTGGATCAGTATAATATGAAGCTGAATCCTTCTAAGTGCCATTTCGGAGTGGGGGCAGGAAAGTTTCTTGGGTATATGGTGACGAAAAGGGGGATAGAGGCAAGCCCGGAGCAGATTAAAGCTATCCTGGATATAAAATCACCCTCGAATATGAAGGATGTACAAAGATTAACAGGCCGAGTAGCAGCTCTAAACAGATTTATCTCAAGATCCTCGGAGAAATGCAAAGACTTCTATGATATCCTAAAGAAGAACAAAAGATTCGAATGGGGGGAAAAGCATGAAGCAGCCCTACAGGATTTGAAACGGTATCTCTCAACCGCACCTCTATTGATGAAGCCGGAAAATGGTGAACCACTATCCCTGTACCTTGCTGTATCAGGGAATGCTGTAAGTGCCGTTCTTATAAAAGACCATGAAGGTCAGCAGTACCCTGTTTATTATGTTAGTAAAAGTTTGTTAGATGCTGAAACTAGGTATTCTCATTTAGAAAAATTGATACTAGCATTAATTATGGCATCAACGAAACTTAGGCATTATTTCGAGACACATAGGATTCATGTTAAAACAAACTATCCTATTAAAAATGTGCTTAGGAAACCAGAGATGTCAGGCAGGATGGCCAAGTGGTCAGTAAAGTTGAGTGCTTATGATTTAGTATATGAACCTAGGAATGCCATAAAGTCTCAGGCTTTAGCTGACTTTGTGGCTGACTTTAGTAGTGACATTCAGGATGAGGTAGATCTAGAAGTTCAACAACTAGGAGAATCCTCAGGATCCTAGACATTATATACTGATGGTGCATCTAATGTAAGAGGAGTAGGATTAGGAATACTACTAAAATCGCCACAGGGGGACATATTACCCCAGGCTATTAGGTGTGAATTTCCTGCTACTAATAATGAAGCATAGTATGAGGCTTTAATTGCAGGATTAGAGTTGGCTAAGAGCATGAGTATCAAAAATTTGCAAGTATATGTTGACTCTCTGTTAATTACTAACCATTTTAATGGATCATATGCAGTTAAGGGAGAGAAATTAATCGAATATCTCGATATTCTCAAAAAATTAGCAGGATATTTCGATGTTTTTATACTTGAACAGGTACCAAGGGAAGATAATGCTGAAGCAGACGCCTTAGCAAATCTGGGATCGTCGGTCAGGATACCTGAAGGGACACAAATACCAATAGTACATGTCTTATATCCTGCAACGAATCCTCGGGATAAAGAAGTAGCTGGTATTCAGGATCCTGGGGCGGAATATCCTGAAGAGGATCCTAGAACTTGGACGGCTCCAATCATGAAATATCTCAAAGAAGGACACATTCCTGGAGATGAAAATCCTAAGGCATTTAGGATGAAGGTATCACGATTCACTATTATAGATAATATTTTATACAAGAAATCTCTTGCAGGACCGTATTTGAGATGCTTGGAGGATCTTGAAGCCAAAGAAGTCCTTCAGGATATACATGAAGGGGATTGTGGTAACCATACTGGGGGCAGATCGTTATTCTCAAAAATATTAAGAACAGGATATTATTGGCCAACAATGAGAAAAGATGCCGCAGAATATGCTCGAAGATGTGACTCATGTCAAAGACATAGTAACATACTGCATCAACCGGCTGAACCATTATATCCTATTGTTTCCCCTTGGCCATTTATGAAGTGGGGTATGGATATAGTGGGAAAGTTACCGAAAGCTCCGGGAGGAAAAGTCTTTATGCTAGCAATGACGGATTACTTCTCTAAGTGGGTTGAAGCTGAAGCATTTGTTCAAGTAAGAGACCAAGAAGTAGTATCCTTCATCAAGAGGAATATCCTGACCAGATTCGGAGTACCAGCTGAGATAATCTGTGACAATGGCTCTCAGTTCATAAGTAAGAGGACTACTGACTTTTGCAAGAGTTGGGGAATCAAAATGATCACATCAACTCCGGTACATCCTCAAGCAAATGGACAAGCAGAATCCTCTAACAAGATAATTGTCAACAACTTAAAGAAAAGGCTTGGAGCCAAAAAAGGAAGATGGGCAGAAGAATTACCCTTTGTTTTATGGGCTGACAGGACAACGATAAAGAATGCAACAGGTCAAACCCCATTTTCGTTGGTGTTTGGAGCAGAAGCAGTGATTCCAACGGAGATGACAATACCTACTGCAAGATCTATCTTAAGTGATCCTGAGAAGAATCCTGAAGCCTTGAGTCAGGATTTAGACACTATAGATGAAAAGAGAGATGCGGCAAGGCTAAGGATGGCAGCATATCAACAGAGAATATCCAGGGCATATAACAAGAATATTAGAACAAGAAGATTTAAGGTTGGAGATTGGGTATTAAGAAAGGCCTTCCAAAATACTACTAATCCTGCCGATGGCAAGTTAGCTCCAAAATGGGAAGGACCATATGAAGTTGAATCAGAAGCAGGGAAAGGAGCGTATAGACTCAAGAATATGGAGGGAGATATGCTACCGAGATCTTGGAATGCTATGCACCTTAAGCTCTATTTCAAGTGAGTCTAGAATTTAATTTCTAACTCGAGATGGTATGAATTCTTACTTCTTTTAAATGTGTTTGGTGTAATTTGTTCTTTATAACCTGATACTGACTTAAGCATCGGAGGGGTGTTAGCCAAGCTAACACCCACCTTAGTTTACATTTGTTTTGCAAGATATGTTTCAGGATATAGCTCCAGAATATGCACTCGGGATAACTCAGAAGATTAGAGGATTGGCCCCCTCTCTCACGTTTAAGGGATACTGATCCCTTCACAGGTTTAAAGGTATTCACCTTTCTTCCGAATTGGGTTTAAACACCCCGCCTGGAGCGCAAGTTATTCAGGGATAGTTCAAGGTAGCGGGACCAGTCCATGTAAAAGTGGCTGACAATTTCGTTACCATTGGCTATATCCTGAATCCTAACGGTATATGAGGATTGATCACCCTCTCTCACGAAAGGGTATTTTCATACTCTCTAAGGTTTAAAGGTTTTCACCTTTCTAAGTCTTGGAGTTTATACACTCCCGCCTGTAGCGCATGAAAAATTGGGATTTTCCCCAGGATACAAAGGATTTATCTCCAGTACATCCTTGGGTTATACCCTCGGAACGAGAAAAATTGCTTATGCCATGGAAACTGACATTAAATAGATTTCTAAGATACTTGAAGACATTGTACGCAGGGGACATCCCTGCCAAGATGGTGGTGTAAAGTTAAAAGAATGAAGTTTGCGACTAATGCATTAAGTACCTTGCACTGGGGACATCTTCATTGGAAGAGTTGCAAAGGGATTGAAGTTTGGTAATAGGTTTATATCCTATGTCTGGTATGATCTTTCCTTTGCAAGCCTCATTTAAATTTTTAATAACATCATGTTAAGTATCTTGACACATATCCTCAAAGTCCTTTTAAGGATATTTGACTGGGATGTTTGAAACTAGCATTGGCTTGAAACTCTGATCATCATCAAAACTTGGTTTTAAAAAAGATAAACTATTTTTTACTTTCTAAAGAAATTTTTACAAAATTAAAATAACGTATGGAAGATCCATTTAAAAGACTTCTGCAGTATGTTTCTAAGCATACTGGTCAAGATATTTTGTAAAATAACAGTATGAAATTTTTACAAAGCTAAAACTTACAATAAATAATGCAAAGCAACAGAAAAATAAGTCAAAAGATGAAATTATTCTTAAAGCGATCAATACTGGTTGATAACCGAAGGTTTCATCCTGAAACCCAGGACCCATCCGCCTTCGGTTATCAAATTGTTTAGAGATAGAAATGAAAATTGTTCATAAAGACATAAAATTGTTCGAATAAAAATAAGCTCTAGGGGGTAGTGCCTTCTTGCTCCATAGCAGTTTCAGCAACATTCATCCTGGGATCCGCCTCAGCATCCTTGTCAGCATCGGTTGCCTTTTTAACTACTTTAGAAGGATCATCGACAATTGATTTGGAAGAGGTACCACCAAGATTCTTCAGTTTGGTCTCCCAGGCTCCAACGTCCCAAGAAGGGCATTCGAAGCCTAATGTTTTGGCTTCGTGAGCCATCTTCAACCTAGCCTGGAGAAGAGAAATGACGACGGAACTTTTGAGGCTTTCTCGGTAACTGACCATATCCTGTTCGTACTGCACGTGGGCAGCTTCCAGATCAGCTTGGGCTTGAAGAGTAGCCTTGTTAAGAGCAACTTGGTGTTCCTGGGTCATAGCTTTGTATTTCTCCTCGTAATGACGAGACTTGGCGGCCGCGATCATGCCTTGGTCTGAAATTGTGATTTCTGCTTCCTTTAGCTTGGATTCAAGTGTTTTGTTAAGCTTGCAGGATTCTTGATATAGGTGAACCAAACGCTCAAGACCCTGCAAAGGTAAAAGGACAGGGATCAATATTATTATTAAGTCTATGAAAGCAGTCTAAATTGCAGGATATGATATAAAGATACTAACTTGGTTAAGAAAAGAAGTCATAAAACCGCTGGCTTCGATGAATCCATGCTTTTCATAAGGAAATGTGTCAGAAACGACAGGAGAATCAGGTTCTTTCCTCTTGCGGGAACTCGAACTCCGAGGTTTGGTAGCCGGTGAAGGTTTAGGAATGATGATGGCTTTGGAGCTGCTGGGTTTGGATGTAGCAGTGGTCTTGGAGCCAGGTTCTTTCTTGACTTGGATCTGGTCAGAATAGCTATCCAGTTCGTCAAGATCAAAGACTTCAGGGATCTTAGCTGGCGCTGTGTAAAGGAAAAAGTTTTATTCTTTATCATTATATTGTTTTGACTAATTATTCTGAAAGGAATTCTTACCAGACATCTCGGATGATGAGTACTAACTTGAACTCGGAACGTGTGTGGTAAAAGTCCTGTCTATTGCAGGTAACCGGTAAACGGTGTTGATTCTCTCTTCTGACTCGGCGGTAGGAGGAGCAACTTCCTTAAAGTTCACTGCATAAAGAAGAATATTAATAGGGGATAACAATTAAATCGTCTGTAAGGATATTTATGATCCTACCGGTGGTTAACCACTCCACCGGAAGGTTAGCACCCTCAGCAATGGAATCTCGTTTGACAAAGAAGAATTTGCGTTGCCATCTGTCTTCATTTTTGGTGGCTTTGAGGATCAGGGGTTTGCTGGAGGTTGAAAAAAGCAAAAACCGGCTAGAGCCGTGGGATCGGAGGCGATAAGCAATAGGTAGATCCTCGATGCAGAGGTCAGAACAGTGGAGGTTTTTGATTTGGTTGAGTACAATTAGTACTCTCCAAACCATGGGCATGGTTTGAGCAAAAGAGATGCCAGTAATACGAAAGAATTGCATCATGAATTCTGGGAAGGGGTATCGAAGGCCTAGTGAAAAAGGATATGCTGGAAAACAGATCCATTCGGTAGAACTAACATCCGATCGGATTGACCGATCAAATGGTCTAAAGACTGTGCTATCAGGGAAAGCGCCGGAGGCTCTTAAAGCTGCAATATCTGCGTTGTCAAAGGCGCAGATCTCCTTTTCGGGATTTTTGAGAAGATTCTGCTGGGTGAAGGTCTCGGCGGCCATTGCTAGAAAGATGAAGTAAATTGACAGGAAGAAAGTCGAAAATGGAGAATTACCTGAAGGGTCTGTTGAAGATATCTGCTTTTCAAACAAGAAAAGAGAAGATATAGGGGCATTGTGGATCTCCATGGAGTAAAAAACGCGTTGGAAGTTATGATGTGATCTTGACCGTCGCTTCATTTTAAATGCCTTGAGTTGTGGGATAAGGTTTTTGAAATATATCCGTTGGATTGGTATCCCAACTGATATATTTGGGGACAATTGTTAGGGGTCATTTTCTTAACATATGTATCCTGACCAATATCCTGCCTTTGTTTGTTTATTTGTAATCAGGATGCTGGAAGAGGATATTGCTGACATCTTGGGCGATATCCTGAAGCTTATTGAATTAACCACGTGCAGGTTAAGGGCAGAGGCTTGCTAACGGTCACAAGGACTTCTTCTCCTCAAGACTCGGACGAATTTGTTGAGAAAGAGACGTTGAGCCCGAAAGACCAGGTCTGCAACGTTCCAAGAAGGAATATTCGGTGAATCCCGCGAGTTTAGGGTAGTTAGTTATCTTATCTTTACTATAAATAGATGAGGTCGGATCAACTTAGAACACATCATTTCACACTTACACTCTCGAACACAATCACATTCTAGCTAGTTGCAAACACCACACTTGTATTTCATTTTCGTTGTAACACTTAGTCGATCCGTACCACATCCTGCACTGTATCCTGATTTTTGAAGCAATTGAAGAACAAGGCAGCTGCGATTGTCAGCTCCCGAGGTTTTATGCCGGCGATCTAGATTGATCAAGGGCTTTCCTCGTACATCTCGTGTCACTTCCTTTACTTTTTGCTCATTAATTGCTCATTGTTTGATCGTCGATACAGCTCAATATCCCGAGCCGTATCCTTAAACTGTTTTTGCAAGTAATTTAATTAACACATTTTTGACATTTACTTCTAGCACACTACCTCACTTAACTAATTTGATCACTTAATTACTTCGGTAATTTTTGACCAAAACAACTGGGACCCATTATCACAAATGATCTCAGCTGGTACTCCAAACCTAGTCAGGATATTCCTCTTTATGAAGGATACTACTTCTTGGTCTCTAACTTGAACAAATGCTTCAGCCTCAACCCACTTAGAGAAATAATCCGTCATTGCTAACATAAATACTTTTCCTCCCGGAGCTTTTGGTAACTTTCCTACTATATCCATCCCCCATTTCATGAATGGCCAAGGGGAAACTACAGGATATAGTGGTTCAGCTGGTTGATGTAGTATGTTACTATGCCTTTGACATGCATCACATCTTCGAGCATATTCTGCAGCATCTTTCCTCATTGTTGGCCAAAAGTATCCTGTCCTCAATACTTTCGAGAACAATGATCTGCCCCCAGTGTGATTACCACAGTCCCCTTCATGTATATCCTGAAGTACTTCTTTGGCATCATGATCCTCCAAGCACCTTAAGTATGGTCCTGCAAGAGATTTCTTGTATAAAATATTATTTATAATAGTGAATCGTGATACCTTCATCCTAAATGCCTTAGGATTTTCATTTTCGGGGATGTGTCCATCTTTAAGATATTTCAGAATTGGAGCTGTCCAGGATTTAGGATCCTGTTCAGGATATTCCACTCCAGGATCCCGAATATCCGCTACTTCTTTATCCTGAGGATTCGTTGCAGGATATAAAACATGTATTTCTTGTATTTGGGTCCCTTCCGGTATCCTGATTGATGATCCCAGATTTGCTAAGGCATCCGCTTCAGCATTATCCTCCCTTGGTACCTGTTCAAGTGTAAAAACATCGAAATATCCTGCTAATATTTTGAGAATATCAAGATATTCAATCAATTTCTCACCCTTAACTGCATAGGATCCATTAAAATGGTTAGTAATTAACAAAGAGTCAACATATACTTGTAAATTTTTGATACTCATACTCTTAGCCAATTCTAATCCTGCAATTAAAGCTTCATATTCTGCCTCATTATTAGTAGCAGGAAATTCACACCTAATAGCCTGGGGTAATATGTCCCCCTGTGGCGATTTTAGTAGTATTCCTAATCCTACTCCTCTTATATTAGATGCACCATCAGTATATAATGTCCAGGATCCTGAGGATTCTCCTAACTGTTGAACTTCTAGGTCTACCTCATCCTGAATGTCACTACTAAAATCAGCCACAAAGTCAGCTAAAGCCTGAGACTTTATGGCATTCCTAGGTTCATATACTAAATCATAAGCACTCAACTTTACTGACCACTTAGCCATCCTGCCTAACATCTCTGGTTTCCTAAGCACATTGTTGACAGGATAATTTGTTTTAACATGAATCCTATGAGTCTCAAAATAAAGTCTAAGTTTTGTTGATGCCATAACTAATGCTAGTATTAATTTTTCCAAATGAGAATATCTAGTTTCGGCATTTAACAAGCTTTTACTAACATAATAAACATGATATTGCTGACCTTCATGGTCCTTTACAAGGACGGCACCTACAGCATTCCCTGATACTGCGAGGTATAGGGATAATGGTTCACCATTCTCAGGCTTCATCAGTAGAGGTGCGGTTGAAAGATATTGCTTTAAATCCTGTAGGGCCGCTTCATGCTTCTCACCCCACTCGAATTTTTTGTTCTTCTTCAGGATATCATAAAAATCTTTGCATTTCTCTGAGGATCTTGAGATAAATCTGTTTAATGTTGCCACTCGCCCCGTTAATCGTTGAACATCTTTCATATTTGAGGGCGATTTAATATCCAAGATGGCTTTAATTTGCTCCGGGCTCGCTTCTATTCCTCTTTTGGTCACCATATATCCTAGAAATTTTCCTGCCCCCACTCCAAAATGGCACTTAGCAGGATTCAGCTTCATGTTATACTGATCCAGGATATCAAACGCTCCTTTAATATCCTGGAGGTGATCCTGAGCTTTCTTTGATTTTACCACCATATCGTCGATGTACACCTCCATGGTGTCCCCCAGTTTGTCTTTGAACATCATGTTTACCAATCTTTGGTATGTTGCACCTGCATTTTTCAAACCAAAAGGCATAGCTGTATAACAATAAATACCTGTTGGTGTCATGAAGGCAGTGTCTTCCTGGTCAGAAGGCTCCATTTGGATTTGTTGAAATCCTGAGGATGCGTCCATGAAGGTCAGCATTTCATGCCCGGCAGTAGCATCTACCATTGCATCAATGTGGGGAAGAGGAAATGGGTCTTTAGGACAAGCTTTGTTCAAGTCTGTGTAGTCTACACAAACTCTCCATTTCCCATTTTTCTTCTGTACCACAACTACATTTGCTAGCCACCTTGGGAACTTAACCTCTCTAATCATTCTGGACTTCAATAACCTCTCAACTTCCTCTTGAATAATCGTATTCCGCTCAGGAGCAAACTTCCTTCTCTTTTGTTGAACAGGCTTGAATGATTTATCAATTCCAAGCTTGTGGGTGATGATGTCTTTGGATATGCCTGTCATATCCTCATGCTTCCATGCAAACGTTGACATCCTGCATTTCAAAAAGTTAATTAACTGTTCTTCAATATCCTGAAGGATATTGGTTCCTACGAGCACCGAAATATCGGGGTTATCCCGATCCAAGATAACTTTCTTCACATCCTGCTCCGGATCCTCCACGATATCCTGGGCCCGCGTCTTTAATTGCTATGCTGCACTAGGCTTGGTTGAGGATTTCATCGAGGATGAGTAACATTCTTTCGCCTCCTGCTGATCACTATCAACTTTGACAACTCCCCAAGGGGTAGGTATCTTGATGCATTGGTGATACGTTGACGGTACAGCCTTCATATCGTGAATCCACGGTCTTCCTAGTATGATGTTATAGCAGGATAGAGAATCCATCACACAGAAACGTTGTATCGAGTTGACTCCTTCAACGTATACTGGCAACTTTATCTCTCCCACTGTGTTTCTAGCCTCTCCACTGAACCCAACAAGCACGGTAGACTTTGAAGTGATATCCATTGGAGATACATTCATTCTTTTCAGTGTCTCTAGTTGGATTATGTTGATGGAGCTGCCATTATCAACCAATATCCTGCATACAAAATGGTTAGCCACATATAAAGTTATTACCAGAGCATCATGGTGAGGATCCTGGACAGTATCCCTGTCATCAGCGTCAAATGTGATCACTTTGTCAGTTGTGAGGGTAGTCATCCTGACAGGTTTATCTCCCCTTTCGGCCTTAGCTTCTTTTGCATGTCTCCTTGCTGCCGAATACGAAGTCCCACAAATGCCGGATCCGCCCGAAATGAAGTTGATTATCTTGGCATCCGCGGGAGGTGATGCTGCTCGCTCAGGATCCTTCTCAGTATCCTGACCCTTATTCTTCTTTCTTCCCAAGAGATCTTTCAGATATCCCTTGCTTAGAAGATAGCTTATTTCTTTCCTTAAAGCGATGCAATCCTCAGTCATATGTCCGAAATCTTCATGGAAAGCACACCATTTTGATTTGTCTTTCCAATCGGCTTTTTGTTGATTCTTTCGAGGCCATCTAGCCTTGTCTCCTAGACCCTGCATGGCATACATCAATTCAAGAATGTTAACAGAAAAGCAATATTCAGATAATTCAGGATACTCTTCAGGATCCTTGTCTTCGACAGCTTTCACTCTCTTGTTTTCACTTCTACCATATGGCTTAGGCCGATATGATTTGAATGAGGATTCTGACTTCCTGTTAGTTGACTCATAAGTGTTAGATGAGTTCATCCTTTCTTGCATCTTTCTGTCATCCTCCAACCGAATATATCTTAGGGCCCTGTTCCGAGCTTCATCCAAGTTCCTGCACGGGTTCATTACAAGGTCTTGATAAAATTGAGAATCTTTTTGCAACCCTGTCACACCCCAAATTTCCACGTGTCACCGGTGGGCCCGGTAGGGGAGTAACGTGACGTGGTTGGCAACATCATAGTCAAACAACACAATATATATAAATGCACAGCGGAAGCAAAAGGATATATATTACAATACGTAATAGTGTAACATCAAAGTATTACAACGGAAGTAAAGGATCCACAGGCGGATCTTTAAAACATATCACTTGTTCAACAGACTTTAGACACCTAGAACTTGCAAGATTCCTTATTAGCGCCCTGAGCTTCCAGCCAATTACGTTCAATACCTGTCACTTAACCCTTTTGGAAAATACGTCAGTTTTCACTGGTAAATACACTCAACTGACTCATTTGAAAAGAGTTTAAGAAAATTGATTTAGATGCACCAGGCACAAAACCTTTTGACACTTTGATTAAAATGCACAGAGGCAAAATTAATCTTTTATAACTTGGGACAATTATATTTATAACCTTGTATACAGATTTACATGTTCGTTGTACGTTCAGGGCCCGATGTAGAAATCGAGTCAGATTAACAGACACGCCACAAGTATAGGCCCACAAGAGAGTGAGATACCGTTATCTCTTAAGCGCTGTCAGGTGTATGCCTACACCCCGTGCTTAAGACGTGGCCATTTTATAATACAATGATGTCACTAGGATATCCGGGACATGGTCATTAACCCCTAAAGGTCTTTGTTTCAAACAATACAGATTAAACCGGGTTACCTCAATGATTTAACCATAATAAGATTAAAGATTCAATACCCGACCAAGCGGTATTATTATACCGTACCCCAAGCCCGTATAGGGAAAATAAGTTAAGAGTATTTACCTGAGCTAGCTCCTGTCTTAAATAGCAGAAATAAATAACTCAGCCGTGTTCACTTAAGTAAGCGTAGGTACAATTTACCGGAAATCTCTAGTCTGGAATGATGGTATAAAAACCAATTAGAATGCTAACGGGTCTTCAATTAAGCCTAGGCTTAGACCGGCTAGTCTTATAGAAAGATACGGTTCAAACGCACGATAAGGCGAAGACCGGAATAGAATGGGATTTAGACCCGACAAGTTTGAAGACTTGTATAATATGGGAAATCTAAACACCTTCTGAATTTTGAGATAAAACCGATAAGGTTTGACCCGTTTCGGCTAACTTATATAAACCAGTTATATAAACCGACCCGAACACGAATAACGCGTAACGGGTAACCGAATAGGTCACGAACAGGTTTCCTTAGTTAATATGCCTTAAATATGTTGTGATATCAGTAGGATACCTTCCATTATGCCCAAAACGAGTTTAATCTCAATTTAAGCCCCGTAGGGGTATTTTGGTCATTTACCTAAGGCATATATACTACCTGTCATACAACTACTCGAACGATGTGACCATAAGGTCACTTAATGTGTTTGGTCGGATCCTAATGATCGACAAAACGGGTCGGGTTCGAAAGTATAAGCGATTGTTTAGATCACTTACCTTTACGACCCTATATAAGCACTAAACTAAAAGTGACGAGCTAAGCATGTTAAAACATGCTTAACTAAGTTAGAAAACAAGTTTGGTATCAAAACAAACGGTTTTGATACCCATAAGTAGTTTGGTTACAAAATACGCAAGAATACGTATTCTGGCCGAAACTACGGCTCGTCACTGAGCCTAGATAACGTGGTAATCAGTAGGTATAATCACTAGGGACTATAACCATCGTGATCACGCTCACGTTATGAAGTTCAAACGAACTTCGCATCGACCATAAACTGGTCAATGCAGAAAGTCAAACAAAGTTTGACTTTCGGACTAGAAAAGCGATAAAAGAACGAAGGAATACTTACGGAGGGTCCCCGAATGCTAACCCAGATCAAAATAGCTCAGGTATGAAACGAAGGTTCCAACTTAGAGCCCAAATGATCAGATTTGTGGGTTTTTAAGCCAAAGGGGGGTGGTATTTATAGATTTCGGTCCACCGTTAGGATCGTTTCTTGGAAAAGGGGAAACGATCAAGGCCGTACACTTGTCGGAAGGTTATGGTGTCTAAATTGTCACTAACCATAGGGTATCAACACTAGGCAAGGGATTAAGGAGTGGAGAACAGCTGTTAACAGCTGTTAATACGTCGAATCTGGTCCCGAATGCGAAAAACTGAGTTTCTGCATGTTTCTGCCCCAGAATAGGCAGTCGCGTAGCGCGACTGGTAAGGCCACATGCAGTGGCGCTACGCCACTGCCCCCCTTGTTTCAGCAAACTTTCAAAAATGACATGTTTAGTCCCTGCAGCCTGTTTAAGCGATTCTCGATGCGTTTGAACCCTGTTAACCTCATTTCAAGGCTCTAAAATGAAGTTAAAGTATAGGGAAATCAAAACATGCTCAAAAATATGCCGGATGATGGTTCGTTTGGTCGTACGAACGCGATGTTCGCTTAATTACGACGGAATGCGCACAAGCGCGAAAAACGATCTAAATGACGCGACGCATGGATTTTTCTTAAGGCGAACACTAAAATATAATGTAGTCATGCTTACATAAATTTTTGGATGTCCAGATGTACTCAGAACGTAGGTTATGCGCGAAAATGCAAACTTATGCACTTTTTGACGCTTTTAGTCCCTGATCCTTCTACACTTGACCTTAACATGCTTTCTTGCACTTTGAGCCCTCTAACTTGACTTTTAAGGGCCTTAAGACATAACCAAACTTTGTTAAGTCCTTGGGTAACTTTATGGTTACCTGAAAAGTCATAAATTTCAACGTTGACGCTTTTAACCCCTCGCACACGAATATGATCATAACTTTCTCATAC
>JARYGA010011484.1:0-20492 GCA_030545235.1 Helianthus tuberosus | reverse complement strand
CAAGAAGCGCAACTTGGCTGAGGCATGTTGGTTTGGCAAAAAGTTGACCCTGAGGTGCGAGCCACATGTATTTTTAACATTCTTGTGCAGCAGAATGTTGTACAGCATGCTTTTCAGGTTGTACATGTATGTAATTTCAATATTAAAACATAAATTAGCTTATTTGTATTAAATATTGGGCAAATGATGATAAAACCTATAGGAAATATATAATAAGTTATATAATAATTTACACCTAGGGTCCACTTTTGGGTTTGACACTTCGCATCTCAGTTTTAGACCTTGTAGCTTTTGTGCGTTTCTCGCTTTTTTAAACCAATATAATAATAGAACATTACAATTAAGGTCAATGTAAGACCATACGGTGTGGTGGCGTGGAGGCAATGTTCTAGCCTACGTGGAGACTTCTTTATTGATTTTCTTTGTTTTTAAAATATAAAATAGTATATGTCACGTGTCACATCATACCACGCCACGTCCCATCCAACCCGCGTTTTTTGGCACCACACCACCTTTTTGACAGGTGGTGACGTGGTGCCACATGACGGTTCATACCATGTACCATGTAGTCTAATTGAAAATCATAATTTAAGGGGAAATCAAGTATATTTCCATTCTAAAATTTCATAAAAAACTATGTACAGTCACAAGATGTTAAATATGCGGAATTTGAATCTGGCATATATGGCATTATTGCCTAGTGGTATCTTGGTGGTGGGATAAGGCTTATGACCATTGGTCATGGGTTCGATTCCCACAAAAGGGGTTTTTCCCAGATTTATTGGGTTTCCTCCTGAATTGGTGTATAGGCATTATTGCCTAGTGGAGATGGATATGATCGGGTGGTTCTGCTGGTGGCACGATCATACTCCAGTGGTCCGTCAGTGATCCAAATTTGTCGTTCAAAAAAAAAAAAAACTCTAGAGATACAAAAGTTGAGTGTTATCTTCAAAGGATGAAGGAAGATACTGAACTTCCACTCATCTGCAGAATTTGTAGCCAGGTTCAAATGGAAAAGCTAGTTTAAAATTCAAAGGAATTGAAAAGCAGAAACAGAATAAGATACCTTGTTGAGAAGGAGCATCTAGAAATGTAGGAGACTGCCGAAATTCGGTAGAAACAAGGAGGGGCGGTAGAATTGAGGACGATGAAGAGTTGACCATGCTTCCTCCGGCTGCTGAAGAAAGCGCCGGAAAGTGGCAGAAAAGCGAGCGAGCATGAGAGGAATGAAGGTAAACCCTGGGGTTGATGGTGCAGAAGGAGAGGGTGGTGGAGGAACAGGGGCGGACCTATATGTATGTAAGGGGTGGCGTCCGCTACCCCTTGGTCGGAAAAATTTTGGAAAAATTAGTGTGAATTTTGGAAAAATTTGACGTTTTTTCAATTTCGTTACCGCTTATTTATAAAACGTTACCGCTTGGTCGGAATCCTAGATCCGCCACTGTGGAGGAAGGAGGGAGGATCGACATTGAGTGTGTGTGTGTGAGGGGGAAGAGAAGAGAAAGGAGCCGGCCGTCGTGGCTTATTATGTTGTAGTTTTGGAAATGGTGATGGGATAGGATTCATCACACCATTCTGGATACAGGCACGTGTTTATCGTCGCGGATATATATGATGGGACGTCTCATATAAATATAAAATTTTAAATAAAATAAATAAATACTTTTTAACCTCTAAACAGTGGATAAATCTATACTAGGGTCCACGATGGCATTTTACAAATGAAAACCTTTCGTACTCCTCTCACGGGTGAGTAGAAAACCAAAATAACCAGGGGTAAATGTACCATATGAGAAGGGGTAGCCTCCGCTACCTCTTGGCGCTCCGGCGGTAGTGTATATTTTGGAAAAATTTGACATTTTTTAACGTTTTTTTGATTTCGTTACCCCTTTCTTTTGAGACGTTACCCCTATGAAGGTTTTCTAGATCCGCTACTAGAAATAACCGAACCGTAACCGAAATAATCGAAAAAACCGAACTGAAACAAAAACCGACGGTTCAGATTTCGGATTTTTAATAACCGAAAATTTCGATTCGGTTTTTGGATAACCATTTTCAATAAACAAAAAAACGAACCGAAATGAAAAAAACATATATTTTTACGTTTAAGTTTAAGTTGTTTAAGTGTTTAACCCATGGTATTAGAAATTATTAATTTTATTCTTGAATGTTAAGTAATTATAATAAAAACATTAACATATTTGTTTATAATTAAGATGATTTATTTATTGCCTACAACAAATAACAAAATTTAATATAAAAATTAAATAATTTTCAAAGTATTATAAAAGAAAACGTCTTGATAAAAAGTTTAGAGAAACATAAAAATATATTAGAATATTAGATTTATGTAAATATTATATATTATAAATTAGCAAAGTTATTGTGCATAACAAGTTGTACATTGTGCTTTGCACATTTTTCAAAAAAAAAACTTGATTTTTTACTTTTAACCCAAAGGTTTCAACCTTTTGCAATTTTAACCCTATATAATTTGTTTTTTTAACTTCAACCCAAAACTTTTCATTATTTGCAATTTAACTTCACAACTTTTGTCACTTATACTTTTCATCTTCCGCAAATTTTCGTTTTACGTATATTTCTAATTTTTTCGAGTTAATATAACGCAACGTGCATGTGTGGTTCAACGTTTTTGCCTCTATTTTTCCATGTTTGACAGGTTCGTCGCAACACGCATATCCTAGGTTGAGTCAGTGTTGGTGGTCGATGACGGTTGTGTGACATTAGTACTATTTGACACTGTTTTACGCCCCGCTGCAACGCGAGGTGTGCTTTGGGGGTTTTCCAAAGAAAAAATGGATATGCATATGGTTGTCGTAACGTTGGCTTTGGGGGTTTTCCAAAAAAAAGATTTTTTTTTTTTTACTTTTCACCCAAAAGTATTTCATAAATTACTTTTAACCCAAAACTATTTGTTTTTTTACTTTTAACTCAAAACTTTTTATCTTTTGCAATCTATACTCATAACTTTTTTTACTTTCAACTTTGGTCATTTATAGTTTTCATTTTCCGCAAATTTTTCGCTTTATGCTTGGTTCTAAATTTTGTGATTTAACACATCGCAACGTGTGTCTTTGGCTTAACGTTTTTACGTTTCGTTCTAAATTTTGCGAGTTAACACGATGCAACGTGCGTGTGTGGGTGAACGTTTTCCATCGTCTATTTTTTTTCCCGTTTGACAGGTTTAACATAACGTGCGGGTCCTAGATCGACTTAGTTATAACTAAAGAATCCCCGCCGCATTGCGGCGGGTCGCAATCCTAGTTATTAATTAAAAAGGCTAAATATAATAACTTAGATGTAATATATAAGAAAGATCCTTAAATGTTAAATTATATCTTTTATTTTTTAATCTTACATAATTTTGTTTTAAAAACCGAAATAACAGAAAAACCGAACCGAACCGGTGTAAAAACCGAAAAACGGAAACCGAACGGTTTCAAAAACCAAAAACTGATATTCCAGTTTCGGTTTTAGTTTTGCTCAAAAACCGAACCGAACCGAACCATGTACACCCCTACCTCCTATGCTATAAGCCCTTTATTAAATGATGTATACCCGCTTCGTCCTTTTTTCTTCTCCACTTTCGGTAGTCCAGAACTCACCGATTTTACATGGTCTATGAAGACATGGTCTAGGATAAAAGTTAGTGGATATGTTGGACTAAAGTTGAGGTCTTTTAGTAGGGCCGGCTCAATGTTTCTCAAAGCCTAAAGCGAACAACTAAATGGAGGCATTTTTACTTGTTTTTGGAGTGTAGCATTTTTTCTTATTTTTGTATTGTTTTCACAATAGCACATCTCTAAATAACATATCAGCACAAACAAAAGATGTTTTCTAATTTTTGATTTAACATATATTTCTTATTTCAAAAATAACCGTTAATATCTAAGTTGAATAACTAAGGCATACTATTTCTTCCGATATATTTTTATCAACACACACATTACGTCTAATACAAGTTGTTTAAATATAAATATAACTAAATACATTAAAGCAAAATAAATAAATTTATATAAATTATTACATAAAACTATAAAAAAGCAAAAGGAAAAATATCATATTAACTCATCAATGAATACTTAAAAAACAAACAAAGGGTAAATTCTCAGATTCCTTTCCGAAGTAAAAAGGGAAATGTCATGTAATCATATCAATCACCTATTCACTTTTTTATATTTTTTATTTGGTCATCTTTTTCAAGGTCATTTCTTTAAGGTCATCTTCTTCAAGGAAACAGAGGAACTCATAAAATTAACCTATCTTTTCTGCTATCATTTTTTTTCTCTTCTATTTTTAGGCATTCAAACAAAAATAAGTTACGAGAAAGGACAATGGTAGCCTTGTAAAATCGGAGGCCCTTAAAATTCTGGGGCCTAAAGCCCTAGCATCATTTCACTTATGCTAGAGCCGGCAGTGGCGGAGCTTGACCAAAAGTTCCGATGGGACGGAAAGTCATGAAACCCAATTTATATATTGTAATATATTTAGGCAAAATACTTGGGTGGACAATACTATATAATTTTAAAATTTTCGGACGAAAAATATGAAATTTTACACTTCTAGGTGCACCCCCACTTTACACTATGCTCCGCCATTGAGTGCCGGCACTTTTTTTAGGAGGTGGTATTAGATTTTTGCCTTAGGAGCTTAGATTTTCAGTTTTTTTTTTTTTTTGTTGGCATCTAGATTATATCATTTGCATGTGTATCTATATAATGTGTTATATGTCCCTATTATACGTTTTCACTTCCCTGTTTGATAGCTTACTAAGTATATTTTTAAGACAATATGTTTTTTTTTTTGTTCTTTGAGTAGCTATTGTAAGTATGTTTTTATTTGACTCTTATGTCCAGATATGTCTTTGGAAGCGGAGGTCTCACAGGAAGCAACATCTCTATCCCCGAGATAAAGGTAAGGTGTGCCTACTGTCAAAAACATGAATGTACACAAGAACACATAAAAAGCGACAAGAACGATAAGGAAAACTTTTATTAAATGATTATACCCAAACCAAAAAAGACCACCAAACCCTAGAAGAACTCACAAAATTGTGAGTTCTTTAACAATAGAAAGTGATCAATTATGATGATTTGAACAACGGACATGATAGATTAGGTTTTTACCATAACAAAGAAGTTGAAAACCCCAATACACAATTCTAGAAACAACAACCTGGTGAACTCTCTCGTTGACTGATGTTGCATTTTTGTTTATATAGCTGCTAGTTCCAGCGTCCTAAAAGCCCATCTCACACTTAGGTGGTGTTTGTTTTTTGGCCAAAAGCTCTTCTGAGCACTTATGTCTGCGTCGCGCAGACGCGCGCAGACATAAGGGTCCTGCAACTTGTTTGTTTTCTTGAAGATATGCAGAGCTTTTACCTCTGCCTCACCTCTTCCCCAAACAGATCATTCCCCATGTCTTCAAACCTTTGCCAACCTTTTCACCCTCTCTCCCTCTTCAAAACATCCATCTGCTCCAAAACCTTAGCTCCACCTCCAACACCAGCTCCACCTCCGCCACCACCTCCACCTCGGTGAGAGAGAGAGAGAAACCGTAGAGAGAGAGAGAGAGAGAGAGAGAGAGAGGTGGTGGTGTGATGGCGGAGGTGGTGCGGTGGTGGTGGTGCTATGGGCGGTGGTGGTGACAGATTGTAGAGAGAGAGAGAGTTTGTAGAGAGAGAGAGAGTTCAAGGCAGAGAGAGAGAACTGTTGTGTGTGTGTGAAGTGGTTTTTGTAGAAAAAAAAAAACAAACCCTCTTCTCCTTGCAGACTGCAGACATTTGGTCCACCTCTTCTCCTGCAGATGCAGATGTGGTCCGCAGACTGCAGACCTTTTACCTCTGAAAAAACAAACAGCACCTTAGCCTTTTATGTCTTTATTTTTGTAAACCCACAACACTTGTACAGTAATCCAGCAAGCCCAACGAACATACAAAATAAAAAACAAATAATATTAATATCAATAAAATGTTTGGTAAAAAACTGGAAAAAATATAGTATTATTTTAACACCTACATTCACCATCTCATGCCCTATCAATAGCTTTTATGACTCTGGGTGTGGATTGATTGATTTGCTCGCCAAAGTGATGAACAAGAAGGCTTTAGGAATATATTAGAGTTGGGGTTCAGAGATAACATAGTCAACCATCTCATTAATATTTATCTAATATAAACAGTGTTGTAAAAATCGGAATTAATCGGCGCCTAGGCGCTAGTCGGGCGTTGACTGGTTAATTTTGAGCTAGTCGGACCATTAGTCGGTAGTCGGTCCAAGTCGGTCCTAGTCGGTGCAAGTCGGCCCAAATCGGCCCAAGTCGGCCAAATCGTTTCTAGTCGGCCCACTCTTTTTTAGTTTAAATCTGGCCCAAACAAATGTTTTTAACCATTAAATACATGGCCCAAGTTGTTTAGTTCCAACCTGGCCCAAAAAAATATGTTTTTAACCCATTAAAACATATTCCATGAGTCCATGACTAAAATGTTAATGTTTGAATGTTTAAATACTTAAATTGCTATGTTTTAAACTTCATTGTTTAAATTTTGAACTATTTTTAAGTATTATATTGATATTAACGTGTGTATTGAATGTTTAAATACTTGATTTGCTATGTTTTAAACTTAGTTGTTTGAATTTTGAACTATTTTCAAGTATTATATTGATATTAATGTATGTGTATATATATAAATTTAAAAATTATATATATAAATTCTGATCCGATTAATCCTGATTAATCCCGATTAGTCCCTAGTCAGTACTCCACCGCCCGACTGGCGCCTAGCGATCTCTACAACACTGAATATAAGTATGATCTTTTTTTAATTAAACTAGTAGAATATACCGCGCCATGCTGCAGTTCAGTTTTGAACACGGAAACGTAGATACAAAATCACGCCGCTAAGGTATATTCTAAAATGACGAAAAAATTGTGTCATTTGTAAAAATGAATGTTTAGAAAAATGAAAGTGATCGAAACGTAGATACAAAAAGTATGACACAATTGTATATTTGAGATTCAAGAAAATTGTCACGTCGTAAACATGAATGTTAAAAACACAAAAGCGTATTTTAAAATAAAGCAGCAAAAATATATCATACTGACCCGGCTCGGTTTCGAATAAAGTTTACCTTGAAATGTAGACGTGCTCAGTTTCAAAAAAAAATATGCCGAAACGTAGTCACTAATAAGCATGTCTCATCGGTTGATTCGGAGTGGACGAAAACGTTGTATCTTTAAAACTTATTAAAGAAAAAAATATATATATGTAAAATTCATTATAAAGATTTAAACAAAACAAATTAATAAAAAAACCAAGGCCATGTTTTCTAATAAAAAATAACTATTCACAAATCTTGCAATTGTTATATTAGTAAAATTATGTTAAAACCCCGTGTATTACACGGGTTGCATAAATACAATTTATATAATAAATAATAAAAAGATATATCTTAAAAAACTCGTATATTGAACGTGTTGAAAAAATATAATGTCATATGTTAATAAAAACAGTCATCAAGATTTATCTTCTAAAAGAGTAAACTTCTGTTTTGCTCCCTGTGGTTTGATCGTTTTAACGGTTTTGCCCAAATCATTTAAAAATAGTCATTTTCCTCCTACAGTTTGCTATGTTTTTTTTTTTCATTTTGCTCCCAGACATTAACTCCATCTAAAATGTTTGTTAGCTGGAAGGGTATTTAGGTAACTTCAAATATAAAACTACGGGTATTTTAGTAAAATTACAAATAAAGATTATATTATTATATATATAATATAAGAATATAAGAATAACAAAACCATGCACTATCTTTCTCTTTCTATGCCCTCTCTCTTCTCTTCTCTCTCCACACTCTCTCTCTACATTCTCCCTCTTCTCCACCACCACCAACAACCGCCCCCACCCGACCACCACCTTGCACCAGCTCCATCGGATCACCACCACCACCCCTACCCGACCATCAACACCTTGCCACCACCTCCCCACCACCACCAAACAACCAACCGCCACCACCTCACCACCTCAAATCGATGGTCGTCGTCCTCTACAACCCACCTGCCACCATCACACCGCCCAACCCACCTGTTTTGAAAAAGCATCCCCTCATCATCATCCCTAAATCTCAGATCCAAACATTCACCACCATCAGACACCCCCTACTCACCTGTTTTACTCAGATGCAAACAGCGATTCAAGCACCACCAACCTACCTTGCTCAGATCTCAGATCTTCGGCTTTAATGATTGTGATGATTTTGAAGGTGAAATAGTGATTGGTTTCAGCTTTCTGTTTTATGAAGATCGGTTTTGGGGAAAAGGAGATGGATTTGGGTGAATTTGGGTATTTTTTTGTTGGATTTTGTGGTTCAAGGTTCTGGGTATTTTTTGGTTTGATTTTGAGGTTCAAATTTTGGGGTTATTGTTCTTTGAGGGTGAACACTGAATAATTTTGAAGTAATGGCTAAGAACATCACGATTTAAGTTTAGCAGATTTGAACAGATTTGGGGCGTAATTTAAGTTTAGCAGATTTGAACAGATTTAGGGGTATTTTTTATGAGATAGCGGTGGCGGCGGCTGGATGGTGATGATGATGGTGGTGGTGGAGAGAGAGAGAGATGGGTTTTAATTATCTAGAGAGAGATAGGTTTTGTATTTTTTTAATTCGGTATCAATAAATAAAAAGACAAAACATATTTAAGTAATTAATAATAAATAATTTAGTACTTATATATATAATTACCGAAATACCATTCCTTTAAGTGTATTATTTAACTGAGCTGATAGGAAAAAACACAGCAAACGTTTGGAGGAAAATGACTATTTTTAAATGATTGAGGCAAAATCGTTAAAACGACCAAACCACAGGGAGTAAAACGGAAGTTTACTCTTTTTTTTTCTAAAAAAGATTTTCATTTATTAGTATAGGAAGATATGATTTTTAAAATTTTCAAGATTTTAACTAAAAAATCAACAAAATAAAAGGTGATTTTAAAGAAAATAAGGAAACTCAATTTAAAATTTGAAAACAATAAATAATTTTAAATTAAAGAGATAATAAAATTAAATCAACTTATATTTTAAAATAAAAAATAGAGTTAATTGCTCGGATGGTCCTGTGGTTTGCCATTTTTTCATCTTTAGTCCCCACCTTTTCAAAATAGCATGTTTGCTCCCTGTGGTTTGATTGTTTGTTACTCGGATAGTCCCCTACGTGGATGACAGTTAGTTTGCTCAGTAAGTTAGTGTGAATTTACTAAATTACCCTTACTTATAACAATAATAATAAATAAAAGATAAAATCAATTAAATTTTAAGTAGGACCCACCATTTATATTTAAATATAAAAGCCTATAACCAACCCCTACCCCATACCATCTTCATCTCCGTTGAACTGCCGGCAAGTATCGTTTTTTTCCGGCCAACTTGAGACCAAGGGGGTGTTTGGGTTAGCTTATTTTGGAGCAACTTATGACTTATTGACTTATAAAAGTTAATAAGTTATTTTTTGAGTGTTTGGATTAGCTTATTTTAGAGAGTTTTGTGTGTTTGAGAAGTCATTTTTAAGAAGTTAGAATTTCTAAGTTCTCACTTTTGACTTATATAAGTTAATAAGTCATTTTGAGAAGGAATCCCAAACACCCCCAACTTCTTTGTACCCCTAAATCCCAAACACAAATTCATCCTCAGTCACCATCTTTTGGTTGACCAATAAATAGTCTTTAATTCACCAATGTTTAGAGAAAGTAATTATTGGTTAGGAACGTCAGAGAAGATAAGCTTGCCAAAGTAGAAGAAAGTTTCCGTAAATAGATTGGGTTGGTCAAAGTGGGCAAAATGAGAAACTGTTAAAGACTTTAACATGTCTCAGTTTTAATATCCTTTTCTTTGTTATGTTTTAATTTCTCCTTTTTTTTTGTTGCAAGGGTCTACGGGTATTCTTTGGTCTGCCTTTTATTGGGCTGCTTGTTGCTGAATGGGCTGCTTGTTGCTGGTCTGCTTTTCTTGTTGTCTGGGCTGCCTTTTAGTTTGATTCAAGGTGCTTTCCAGGCTGTCCTTGGCTGGCATTTTATAGGCGTATCAAGAGCTGTCCATATCTTTTCCTTTTGTGAATTTTTGGGATTCCCATAAAAGGAGAGCTGCCCTACGTCTTCCGTCATCAGCTGATTCACCTTTTCATCTTTTAATTACTTTGTTCTTCTTACAAGTTGTTCGTAAGAATTCATTAAGTTTCTGTACTATCATCACAGTGATTTCTTTCATTTAAATTAGTGAATCTGTGATGACAAGAACATTTGTATGTTGAGTTCGTGTGCAAATAAAGTTCCTGCAGTTCGATTCCATCTCTGATCTTGAGTTTCTGACATGGTATCAGAGCACAAAGGTTGAATCGGCGTTCTTGGTGCTCTTCCGCTGCTGCTAAAGATTAATCAGCAATCCTTGTTAATTGTTTGTGTTGTGCTCTTGGTTTGGGGCTTTTTGATCTAAAGTTAGATCTAGGGCTTTCTGTTGGTCGAGGCATAGATCTGGATTAAGGGAGGCGCTGTTCATTGTCTGAAGCATTTCACTGTCTTCTTTGCCTCACAGTTTGTAACCCTAAGTGAAGGTTACAACTGTGAGTTTATTTTCGGCGAACCCTAACTTGGGAAAATCCCTCGGTGAGATCTGTCCTTTTTTGTGTGCAGTACGGTTGTTGGCTTCTACACTAAGACCTGCGTTGGCACCTTTTGAGTGACGAACCAACGATCTGGAACACTGGTGTAGTTTCGCCCTTGTTTTTGTTCGTGCTTGGCTCTCGGTTTGAGTTTGTGACTATTTTTGTTTTAATACTCTATTTCTTGTTTTTGATTTTTTTTTCTTCTCTGTGTGTTACGGTTGAATCTGTGTTTCTGGTTGCCTCTCGTTACCTATGTCTGCTTGTTTGCTGATTTGTCTTGACTATTAGTTTTTATTGTTCAATATGGGTGATAAAACTGAATCGTCTGCTACTTTGATAAGCAAATTGGATGCTAGTGACCCTCTGTACCTGCATGCTAGTGATTCAAGTGGCCTTACTATTGTTAATATTAAACTAAAAGGAACTGAGAATTATATAGTTTGGTCAAATGCTATGAAACTTGCTCTAATGTCAAAAAAATAAATTAGGATTCGTTGATGGTACTTGTTTAAAGTAAAAAACTGATGATGTTCTAGGTAAACAATGGGATAGATGTAATTCTATTGTGTTGACATGGATTCTAAATTCTATTTCTGATGAATTGTATGTTGGTCAAGTTTACTCACAACTTGCTTCTGAAGTATGGAATGATTTGAAAGAAACGTATGACAAAGTTGATGGCTCTGTGGTATTTGGTCTGTATCAAAAGATTAATTCTGTAAATCAAAATGGATCTAGTGTTTCGGATTATTATCATAGGATTAACACCATGTGGAAACAATTTGATGCCATGCTTCAGTTACCTTCTTGTACATGCAATGCTGCTACTAAGTATAATGAATTCAGTCACTTAATAAAACCTATACAATTTCTGATGGGTTTAGATGATGTTTATCAACCTGTTAGGACCAACTTGTTAACCAGAGATCCCTTGCCTACTGTGAAAACTGCCTTTTCAATCATTTCAAGAGAAGAGTCACATAGGGAGTCTAATAGTGTTTCAAAAACTCCTAATGTTGGTTTTGCCTCTAAGGCAAATCAGTTTTATGAAAATAAAAAGAAGTTCAATAAAGGACCAAATCCTAATCTAAAGTGTTCTCATTGTAACAAAGTTGGTCATACGGTTGATAAATGTTTTGAGCTACATGGATATCCTCCAAATTATAGATCTAAGAACAATAATCAATGGTCCAAACCTGGTGTGTCAAACAATTCTGTGAATGATAAGTCTGTGAATTCTTCATCTGCTGATAATTCTTTGAACTCTCTTACTTCTGAACAATTTTCTAAGCTGTTAGGATTGCTTAATGAGAAAAAGATGGAAGATACTTCAAAGACAAATGTAGGAGGTATTAGTTATAACGCTTTCTCTTCTCTAGGCTGGCATAAGAAAATGTACTGTTTTAATAGTAAAATCTGGTCTAATAACAATCTGAGTTGGATAATTGATTCTGGTGCAAATCAACATATGGTTATGTCTAGTGACAACATGTTTAATTTGGTTGATGTGTCTGAGTACAATATTTCTGTTAAACATCCAAATGGAACTAATGCAAAGGTCACCAAAATAGGTTGCTATAAATTGTCTAATTCAGTTATTCTCAAAGATGTCTTTGTTGTTCCTGAGTATTGTGTCAATTTAATTTCTGTACACAAGTTGGCTAAGGATAATAAGCTTAAAGTTGTGTTTGATGAAAATACTTGTTATATTCAGGATTCTTGCTTAAAGAAAACCCTGGTGACTGGTAAACAAACTGATGGGTTGTATTTCTGTGGTAATTCTTTCAATTCTGTTATTGTTTGTGATGTGCGATAAAGTGTCGTATATATTAGGTGTATATTTTAAGCCCTTTTTAACACTTATTTTTAGCCAAGTTTTAAATTTATAAAACACGATATTTTACTAACACTAAACACACATATGGGCAAGTGCACCCATCGTGAGCGTAGTATAGCGTTGGTAAGATACCGAGGTCGTCCAAGGACACAAGAGCTTTTAGTACCGGTTTATCCTCAACGTCTAATCAAAATAAAAAGTTTAGAAAAAGGTTTTAAACTAAGAAAAATAAAAACTAACTAAAATGCTGAAAATAAAAATAAAAGTAAAAACAAATAGACAAGATGAATCACTTGGTTCCGACTCGTATCTAGTATAACCTTTGATTATTTCCGCACTTTTGCACATAATTAAGAGATTATCTTAGTTATTGTAGTAGGCCCCTCTTTTGAATGTGACGTTACCCTCACCCCAGTAGTTTGAGTCAGCAAGGATACAATCCTAAAATGGTGGATTATTGGAAGATAATGAATTAAGTTATTAATGCAGTATTATGGTAGGCCCCGCTTTTGGCGGTGACGTTACCCTCGGCTAAGTAGTCTGAGTCAGCAGGGATACAGTCCTAAATAGCCGGGTTATAGTATTAATAGTAGTTAACTTATGAGGGGATCAAAGAGTTTGGACCCCCGCCATCCAATACCGTGAAGCATTGAAGGAGGTCCTACTAAATTTGACCCAGGTCCATTGCAGGACCTCTAAACGCTAAACAATGGCAAGACCTTTACCAAACCGTTCCCTTAACCCCCGACCAGGTAGCCAACATACCTCCATATAGACCGTGGAGATATGAATGGTGAAAATCCTTTATTTTATATAGACCGTAAAATAATGCCAAGACACCACGGACAAACGATAAGGAAAGATCACCTTCAACATAAGTAACTAGTTATTAAAGTCATTAATACAAAACCAAATAAAAAGTGCAAAAGATTAGAAATAAAAAGTATTATACTAGACACTTTGTCTTCACCAAGTGATGTAAGAGACTTAGGCAAACATGGCCTTGATTGTCAAGAACTCTTACGATCAATCTTGGATCCCGAGACGACTCACACACTCTACGATGGACAATGGATGATGGTGGTGGATGATGGTGTTGTGATGGTGGTGGGTGGTGGATGAAGTGTGAGAGAGGTGGTGTGCCAAGGGATGAGTTGAAATGAATCCAAGCACTCCTATTTATAGGCTGAACAGAGGGCTGGGCACGGCCCCGTGTCCGCTGGGCACGGCCCCGTGCCTGTCTGACACTCTCTCTCCTCATTAATTGTAATTCGCAATTACAATTAATGCGCCTGCTGTACTTTCGCCACGCCCCCGTGTTCACTGGGCACGGCCCCGTGGTGGGCAATAGAAGCTTCTATAGGTTTGTCTTTTCTGCTGCTTCTTGGGCACGGCCCCGTGCTGGCTGAGCACGGGGCGTGTTCAGTCTTCTGCCTTCTCTATTTTGCTTGGGAAGATGCCGTTGAGGGGTCGGGCAGTCCACTTATGTTCCTTTCCTTGTATTTATGTTGGATTTAGCTGTCTTTTTGCTTCTTTTGTGTTTTTGAGCTCATTTAATCCTGAAAATACAAAAGGAAGACAAAAACACTCTTTTTCCAATATTAGTACTTAAAAATGGTTAGTTTTATGCCTCATTTGATGTAATTTATATGTTGCATTTTGCACACATCAGTTTGCTTTAATCAGGCTGAAACAGTAAAACTCTGGCACTCTAGACTTGGACATCCTTCTGATCAAGTTTTAAGTATTCTAAATCTCAAATCTAATAGTGATACTGATGCTTGTGATGTTTTTCATAAAGCCAAACAACATAGAGTCCCTTTTCCTTTAAGTGAACACAAATCAAAGAAGGTTGGTGATTTAATTCATCTGGATGTTTGGGGGCCTTATAAGGTGCCTAGTATAGAAGGATATAAATACTTTCTTACTATTGTTGATGATTATTCTAGGTCTGTGTGGATTTATTTAATGAAGTCCAAGCTTGAAGTATTCGAAAATGTTCAAAGTTTTTATAATTTGGTTGAAACTCAGTTTGAGGTTAAAATTAAAGTTCTTAGAACTGATAATGGAACTGAGTTTATTAACTCACAAATGTCAAACTTTGTTAAAACTCATGGGATAATACATCAAACATCTTGTAGTTACACCCCTCAACAAAATGGAATAGTTGAAAGGAAACATAGGCATTTATTGAATATTGCAAGAGCATTACTGTTTCAGTCTGGTATTCCTTTAAGATTTTGGTCTGAATGCATTCTTACTGCTTCATATTTAATTAACAGGACACCCTCCTCTGTGTTAAATGGTAAATCTCTTTATGAATTACTCTTTGGGTTCAAACCTTCTCTTAATCACTTGAAAATCTTTGGTTGTCTATGCTTCTTTACTATTTTAACCAATAATGATAAACTTGAAGAAAGGGCTGAAAAGTGTGTTTTCATGGGTTATTCTAATTACAAAAAGGGCTATAAAGTTTGGAGTCTAGATCAAAGAAAATTCATTTTTTCAAGAGATGTTAGCTTTTATGAAAATGTTTTTCCTTACAAGACTAACTTGGCTTTACAAAATGATCTTGGAAATAATGAGTCATTAAATCATTCAAATTTTTTCGACAACTTTGAATTTTCAAGTGAAATAAATCCCGATGATGAAGAGGAGGTACATAATGATTCAACTACTGTGACTCAGCCACACAGTAGTCCTGTTGAATCATCTTCTTGTGACACTCAGCAGCCAACATCTAGTGGCATGGCTAGTGATCAACAACTGAATGGTTCTGAAACAAGTTCTGTGAGGGCTGAGTCGAGTAGTAATGATGAATCAAACCTTCCTGAGGGTACCCATGTTGTAACTAGGAAGTCTACCAGATCTGCTTCTGTTCCTAAACACTTTGATGATTATGTTGTTGAAGGCAGAGTTAAGTTTGGATATGATAGGGTTGTTAACTATGCTAATTTGCCATCTGAAAGTGTTTGTTTTGCTTCTAATGTGAACAAAATTGTTGAGCCTAGCTCTTATGCTGAAGCTGTTAAGGACATTAACTGGATAAATGCTATGAATGAAGAGATTAGTGCTCTTCATAAGAATAATACCTGGACCATTGTTGATCTTCCAAAAGGAAGAAAATCTATAGGTTGTAAATGGGTATATAGAGTCAAATATAGGTCCACAGGTGAAATTGAAAGGTATAAGGCGAGACTTGTGGCCAAAGGCTTCAATCAAAGAGAAGGAATCGACTTTGATGAAACCTTCTCACCGGTAGTTAAAATGGTTACAATAAGATGCGTTATCAGTATGTCCGTTCAGTTTAACTGGCCATTATTTCAGTTAGATATCAATAATGCCTTTTTATATGGACATTTGAAAGAAGAAGTGTTTATGGACTTGCCTGATGGTTTGAAAACTAATGATAACATCAATAAAGTATGCAAACTTAACAAGTCTTTATACGGCTTGAAACAAGCACCTCGAATGTGGAATGAGAGGCTGGTTAATGTACTACTAAACATTGGTTTTGTTCAATCTAAATGTGATTATTCTATGTTTATAAAGAATAATGATGGTGTGTTCATTGTTCTCCTTGTTTATGTAGACGATATAATTTTAAGTGGAAACAATGAAAAGGAAATTAACAATGTCAAAACACTCTTAAAATCAGAATTTTTAATCAAAGACTTGGGTCTGTTGAAATTCTTTTTAGGAATTGAAGTTATAAGAACTAATGAAGGTATTGTTTTGTCTCAAAGGAAATATTGTATGGACCTCCTAAATGAATTTGGCTTGAGTGGTTGTAAGCCTGTGAGTTGTCCTATTGAGCCAAACTATTCTATCATAAATTTGTGCAAAAAGGAAGCTTCAAACTTTGTTGATATAGGCAAATATCAGAAACTTGTTGGGAAGCTGATCTATCTATCCCATACAAGACCTGATATAGCCTACACAGTTCATTATCTTTCTCAATATATGCATAAGCCCACTGCTGCTCACTCTCAAATTGCCTTTAAGTTATTAAGGTATTTGAAGAATGCTCCTGGTGCTGGTCTTATGTTTAAACAGAGTGAAAATTTTGAATTATCTGCATATGCATATTCGGACTGGGCAAAGTGTGTTGACAGTAGAAAATCTGTCACTGGCTTTGGCATTTTTTTGGGAAATTCTTTAATCTCTTGGAAAAGTAAAAAACAGAGTGTGGTATCTAGATCATCTGCTGAAGCAGAATACAGATCTATGTGTGCTGCACTTTGTGAAATTATGTGGCTGATCAATGTGTTGCAAGAATTACAAGTTAAAATTGATCTACCTGTTATTTTGAAATGTGATAGTAGTGCTGCGTTATCTATCGCGGCGAATCCTGTTTTTCATGACAAAACCAAACACTTTGAGATCGATCTTTTCTTTCTTAGAGAAAAGATAGCTTCTGGATTGGTTAAAACTGCTGGTGTTAGCTCTACTGATCAATTGGCTGATATGTGCACGAAAGGGCTACTTCCAGCCGATCATAACAAAATGTGTAAGTCTTTAGGTATCTCTAATCCTTTTGGTATTAAAACTGAGGGGGGGGGGGGGTGTTAAAGACTTTAACATGTCTCAGTTTTAATATCCTTTTCTTTGTTATGTTTTAATTTCTCCTTTTTTTGTTGCAAGGGTCTACGGGTATTCTTTGGTCTGCCTTTTATTGGGTTGCTGGTTGCTGAATGGGCTGCTTGTTGCTGGTCTGCTTTTCTTGTTGTCTGGGCTGCCTTTTAGTTTGATTCAAGGTGCTTTCCAGGCTGTCCTTGGCTGGCATTTTATAGGCGTATCAAGAGCTGTCCATATCTTTTCCTTTTGTGAATTTTTGGGATTCCCATAAAAGGAGAGCTGCCCTACGTCTTCCGTCATCAGCTGATTCACCTTTTCATCTTTTAATTACTTTGTTTTTCTTACAAGTTGTTCGTAAGAATTCATTAAGTTTCTGTACTATCATCACAGTGATTTCTTTCATTTAAATTAGTGAATATGTGATGACAAGAACATTTGTATGTTGAGTTCGTGTGCAAATAAAGTTCCTGCAGTTCGATTCCATCTCTGATCTTGAGTTTCTGACAGAAACAGATCTGCACCCGATCTTCTTATATCTATTTACTTTCTCCCACAATCAGGAAACTAGTGCCGCCACCATACATCCCGGAAAAACAAAAACAGTCGCCACCAAATTTCTTATGAATTATACAGAAGTTCAATCGTTATGAACCATCAGCTTAGTATAAAACTCACATCAACGAACAAATTAACCAAATTTCTTTCTATCAAAACCACAACAAGAATCTTGTTCATAAGCTATTAAAAAGTTTACTTCCATACCATATGTCTGAGATACACAAATTATGTTAATAAATTCTCCTTACATTTAAAAAAGAGTAGTAAAAAAAAGAGTTCCGGTGGTTAGAAGAGGTCAATTAGGGCTTAAATGTGTCTTTGTCTAATTGTCTAAATATTAGCTTTTTTGAAAAGAAAAAAAAAAGCAAAGACTCTAGTTATCAAACTAAAATCATGACGTGTATGAAAGCATCTAAAAGAAAATACAGAAGCTCTAAATCTACATTTTAGCAATTCATATCATAAACTGACTACTGAACAAAAATAATCACATTAACCAAAGTAACTGAATCGTAAACAGGTCGGATTATCTAGGGGAGGCCGACAACCTGGAGGTTGGCTGATTAGATGATAAAAGGCTTGTTTCTCTGGCGTGTAGAGGGTTTTTTCTTTCCGGCGAGGGAGTTGCCTTTTTTCTCCAGAAAATTTGGGGTTGGGATGTGAATTGAACGAGAATGGTGATGATACAGTGGCGTTCATTTAACAGAATTTGACCGCCGGCGAGTTGGGGTGGTCGTCAGCGAGTGAGTTGTTGTGGGTGGAGGGTGAATAAGACTAAAGGGAGTGGGGCGTCCACCCCTACCCAAGAAGCCCCAAACACCGCCCCCCATCGGCGTTCTCAACGGCATCCCCCTCTTTGGCGTCTCCCACAGAACGCCACCCCCCATTTCTTTTCCTTTCTCATCCACCAATCAAAAAACTTCACTTTAATAACAACCAATTATAACTCTTTCTTGGGCATCTTGAGTTGCCATGAACACCACCCCCATTTTTTTACCCAACTACCTCTATGATGACGTGGCGACACATGGCGCAAGTCACCCCCTCAAAAGATGTCTCACTCCCTTCAGTCTGAGGGTGAAGATGATGGTGGTAGTGGGTGGGTCTCACATAGATGGTGAGAAAGGGCTGATTGGGTGAGGGGTGGAGTGGGGACCACACACATAATTATTTTATATATCATTTAATTTATTATTATAAATGATTAAATGGTGAGTCCTACTTAAAATTTAATTGATTTGATCTTTTATTTATTATTATTGTTATAAGTAAGGGTAATTTAGTAAATTCACACTAACTTAACTGAGCAAACTAACTGTCATCCACGCAGGGGACTATCCAAGTAACAAACAATCAAACCACAGGGAGCAAACATGCTATTTTGAAAAGGTGGGGACTAAAGATGAAAAAATAGCAAATCACAGGGACCATCCGAGCAATTAACTCTAAAAAATAAGAAAACTGAATTTTCCAAATGTTAAAAGATGAGTCACGATTTCAATTAATAAATACTAAATATAATTTTATATACTAAATAATAAAAATAATATATCCTTAAAAAACTCGTGTATTGTATGGATTTAACAAATGTAATTTATATACCCAATAATAAAAAAAAGTTATATATTTAAAAATCTTGTGTAATACATGGGTTAAATAAATGTAATTTTGTATTAGTAAATAATAAAAAAAGTTATTTTTTTAAAACCCTATGTATTAGACGGGTTGAATAAACCTAATTTTATGTACCAAATAAGAAAAAAAAAGTTGTATCATAAAAAAAAACTATTGATAACATATTAATACAAAGTTTGGTTTTCGTGATAATAAGAAAAAGTTATAGCATAAAAAAACAAACGATTTCGTTATAGGGAAGCGTTCTGTTCCAAAATGGCTAATGAAAAAACTTAGTTATATAAAAAAACAAACGATTTCGTTATAGGGAAGCACTCTGTTCCAAAATGGCTAATGAAAAAACTTAGTTATATGAAAAATATATCTATCTATAAAGACACCAAGTACCTATACTTAATATGTTTAAGTTTTTTAAAAGATATGGGAACTTATGAATGCACTATATGTATCTGTAAACACAAAAAGTAACATTCGTCATTGAAAAAATTAATAAAGAGAGTGAATCAACATAATAACATGGATAGATTAGGATCTACTTGGTGTAATTTAGAAGTAAAGTTATTATAACATTCACACTTTAGTAATTAATAAAAAGTAAGTAAATCAACATAATATACGGTAGAATAAATTAAACAAAAGGAAGGATATTAAAATTAGAAATAAAAAAAATTGAGAATTGATTTTATTGACCACATTGACACAATTCATTTCAATGAAGATTTCTTCAAATAAAGTGTCGATCCAATCGCTTGTCAGTTGAATCCTTTATCCTAATATTGAATAAATAATTCAAAACCCAACACCAATGTTAGATAAAATTTGAATGGAAGATTTAAAAATTTTAATGGATTAAATTATCTTTAAATCATTAGGCAACAAACAACAATGAATTATTCAAATATTGAACAAAAGATATTATCATAATTAAATAATATTTATAAAAAACTCAAATTTTGATAGCCTCGTTGATTGACATGTGTCCCCAAAGAGGTTTCTTTTATTACATGTATAGATTCAAAATGGTGAAAGATAAAACTCATATTTTAAAATTAAATAAATACATATATAACTTTTATTTTAAATTAAATAAATACATATATTAAATAATAGGTTTAGGGGAGGACTCAGCATATAATAACATGTATCCTTAATTGAGTTTCTTATTATATAGTATAGATATAGATACATAAATAGTCATTCAAAGGTTAAGA
>JARYGA010011483.1:0-31617 GCA_030545235.1 Helianthus tuberosus | reverse complement strand
AGCTCAAAGTCCATGAGAAGAACTATACAACCCATGATCTCGAGCTAGGCGCGGTTGTTTTTGCATTAAAGATTTGGCGACACTACCTGTATGGTACCAAGTGTACGATCTACACCGATCATAGGAGCCTACAACATATCTTTAATCAGAAGGAACTTAATATGCGTTAACGCCGATGGGTAGAACTTCTCAACGATTACGACTATGAGATTCGTTATCACCCAGGCAAGGCAAATGTTGTTGCCGACGCACTCAGCAGACGGAGCTATCTGCTTAGCACTCGTAATGTTCAAGCCCAACACGATCTCGAAACCCTCATCCGCGACGCTCAACATGCGTGTTTTAACGAACGCACTTTGAAGAAAGAAAGAATCTACCACGATGGAGCCCAACTTGCGAGCAAATCGAATGGGATATTCCACTTCCTGGACCGAATTTGGATTCCCAAACGTACCAATTTGCGACAGATACTGATGGACGAAGCCCATAAATCCCGGTATTCTATTCATCCCGGAGCCGACAAAATGTACCAGGACCTTCGTTATAAGTACTGGTGGCCGGGCATGAAAAGGGATATCGCTCTCTACGTCGGAAAATGCCTAACTTGTGCTAGAGTCAAGGCTGAACATCAAAGACCCTCTGGCTTACTCGAACAACCACTAATTCCCATGTGGAAGTGGGAAAGTATAGCCATGGACTTTATAACCAAGCTACCACACACGTCATCAGGTCACGACAGCATTTGGGTTGTGGTCGACCGTTTGACTAAATCAGCTCACTTTTTACCAATACGGGAAGACTACAAGGTAGAACGATTAACCCGAATCTACACCGACGAGATCATTTGTAATCATGGGACGCCTCGTGACATCATCTTTGATCGTGATGCTCCGTTTACTTCGCGACTGTGGGAAACGTTTCAAGCTGCACTCGGTACAACACTTAATCTAAGTATTGTTTTCCACCCACAAACCGACGGTCAGACTGAAAGAACGATTCGTACACTTGAAGACATGCTCCGTTCGTGTGTCCTAGACTTCGGTGGTAATTGGGATAAATACCTGTCGTTGGTCGAATTCTCGTATAACAACAGCTATCATTCTAGCATCCAAATGGCACCTTTCGAGGCATTATACGGAAGAAGATGTCGATCGCCTATTGTGTGGCACGAGATCGGTCATTCACAATTAACCGGTCCTGAGCTATTACAAGAAACGACAGACAAAATTTTCCAAATTCGAGACAACCTGGTGAAAGCTCGGGATCGACAGAAAAGTTACGCCTATAGAAAACGCAAGCCCCGTGAATTTGACGTTGGTGACCACGTACTCCTAAAGGTATCACCTTGGAAGGGTGTGGTCCGATTCGGCATAAAGGGAAAGCTCGCGCCTCGATTTGTTGGACCTTTTAAGATTCTGGAAAGGATCGGAAAATTCGCCTACAGACTCGAACTACCAGAGGAACTTAGTAACGTCCACCCGACTTTCCACGTGTCAAACCTCCGAAAGTGCCTAGCCAACCACGACTTACATGTTTCTCTCGATGATCTGCAAGTTAACGAAACATTACACTTCGTGGAAAAACCTGTCGAAATCATGGATCGCCAAACCAAGCAACTCAGACGCTCTCGCATTTCTATCGTGAAGGTCCGATGGGAAGGCAAACGAGGCGCAGAGTTCACTTGGGAACTCGAAAGCGACATAAAGGCTAAGTACCCGCAGTTGTTTAAAGAGGGTTCTCAAACGTGATTCACGGCAAAGTACAGCTTCCAGCCTAATTTCGGGACGAAATTCCCTAAACAAGGGGAGGCTGTAACACCCCGTGTTTTCACAAGTCAAAGTCAAAGTCAAGGTCAAAGTCAACGACCGATTTCGCGCAACTTGACTTATAGTAGATTTCTTTTATTGTAACTATTATGTGGAGTAAGTGTCTATAAAGGAAATAATCGACGTATGTTAATCGCTATTCAACCGATCTACGACTGTGAACTACAGGAAGTAACAATGCGATAAAGTTAATAAATCAATAAGCAAGCTATGCTAATCAAATTGACATCGAATCGCAGCTCGAGCTACATATTTTACTTGTTGTTTATACGTGTGTGTGTGTGCGCGCCTTACGTGTTATCTGTGCATGTTTATTTATGCTGTGTTATGGTAATCAAGCGAACTCAATCGAAACTCGAATGCAATCGAACTCGAACTCGAATCACAATCGAACTATGATAGTTAGTGGAGAAGAGATCATGCGAGATATGAGTGTTTGGGACTGAAAGTAATTTGACTAGGAAACCCTATCGTATTGAACCGCTCGCAATCAAAATCGACTCAGCAAGAATCGTCGCGTCAAACGCTTGAACCCAGCGTCATCCGGCCGGATAGCCATCTGACCGGATAGCCATCCGACCGGATAGTCCCTTCTGGTCACAGGTCAAGCGCCATCCGACCAGGACTGTCATCCGACCGGATCGTCATCCGGGCGGTGTGTCATCCGATCGGATCACCCTTTCCTCTTTTGGAATCCTATAAATACCCCTGTCATTGTCATTCTTTCCACGTTTGGAAACCCTCTGTCCGAACTACTCGTGCTCCTCACCTTTTCTTCAATTTCACTTAATCCAGGTAAGATCTCGCCCTAAATCTTGTACTTTCTTAATCCACACGCACTCCTACACCTTTCTATCTTTTAAATCCTAACTTTTAACAAGATTTTGGGTGTTCGAGGATAACGTCATCATGTGTTCTTCAAGAACTTCATGCTTTGACCTCAATCCACCAAGAATAACTGAGATCTAACCGATTTCCACCCGATTACACAAAGATCTTGTAAAGATCTCGACACAAGAGCGGTGAAAAAGGATTGAAAGATGGTTTCTAACTTTCTTTCAACTCTTTTACACTCAAAACACCCAAAACCGGTAGAATCAGGATCAGATCTAGTCTCCTACTCATCCATAGTGTTGCACTAGTTCAGATCTGGATTCCGCCCACGAGACCACCGACTTCGGGTTAAACAAGAATAACCGTCTAGAGCCGATAACTGACCGAGCTAGGGTGATTCCTGGTCGGTTTAGTCATCTGGGTCAAAATGGGGGTTCTGATTGGTTAACACGTTGTCAAGACGTCTCGAAACAACGACAAACCATCAAAACGACCAAGTGTAGGACGAAAGGAACAATCGGAACGGATTGCCGTCCGACCGGATTGCTATCTGATCGGATAGGTCATCCGAACGGATTGCCATCCGAACGGGTCACACTTGGGTCCCACTTTAAACAACCTTATCTAAAGTTGGAGTATTGAACGAATTGCAACCCGGTCGAACGACCATCTGACTGGATTACTCTTCAGATCATGAGATACTAAGACTTTAAAGACTTAAACAATTTTCAACATGTTCAATAACAGGGTTGTCACCCGATCGGATGGACATCCGATCGAATGACTCTTCTGGTGTGAACTGTACTCTTCATCAAGTCGCCGTCCGACTGGACCACCATCCGAACGGATGACCATCCGAACGGATTGTCATTCGCACGACCGGGCATCCGAACGACCGACTTGAAAGATAGAGGTACTCCAATGTTTTCAAAATACTACAATGAAAACTTCAAAAGTCAAGACATCATACACAAACACATCTTTCCTCATAGGAAGAAACAATCCACTCGAATAGTCATCCGTTCGGATAAGCTATCCGACCGGATGACCATCCGAACGGATTATCAACCACACGGATTGCTGTCCGCTCGGATTACCATCCGCACGGACTACCATCCGATCCATCTTCACTTTGTATCATTTTACGTATCACTTATCGTTATGCTATCGAATCCATTCAGGCTAACCTTACTCGCTAAGCGCTCCCTTCAATCCATCAATCGCTGTGAGTATACCCGATCCCTTTTTGCTTTAAGCACTTTTGGGTGTTACATACGTTACGAATATTCAAACTACAACCATCACACTACTCAAATACTATTTAAACGCTAACCGTTAATGCATGTTATACGTGGGTCATGAATGTTTGTTTGTTATGTTTACACACGGAATGTTGTCTACCTGCCTTAGCAACGATAGTACTATAGTTTGGACTCAGCACCCGTTCACGGGGGTTGTTAAGGATCATTACTTGCTTGGATTACGGTGGTAATCATGTATTGCGAACTGCCTCGGGCAGTCAACCCGCAGTCATTGGTATCAATGGATCCGTGTCGATAACTAACGTGCTTCATTTCACTATGTGTACGTGCTGGTTATGCGTAAACGAATTTGAACTTTATATGCTATTATCAAACTTGTATGCTCACCTTTACATTTTATGTATTGACTTAATTTTAACGTATGTGACAGGTGCTTATGACGCACATGTGGTAGGAATTTGAAGCTAGAATAAAGCTTTAGAGCCCAACAAATTGTTGTATGTAGATAACGAATCAGGGGTCTCTAGAAGCAGATAAACAATTGCTGTCTATTTAAATCTGAGTTGTCGGAACAGAATATTTGCCTGGATTTTTACCTGTAATAATTATTTTACTGTTTGAGATACGGTATGGGATGTATTATTTAAATTGAATAGTATTGATGATTGTTATGGAAACTTCTGGACAATCTGTTTCGCTCAGTGCCATGCCCCGATGTTTCCACCATCGGTTGGGGTGTGACAGTCATAGATCATCTCCAGGTGTTATTGGGGGCCCTGGGATCACCCCAGGTGTCCTAGTGAGTGAATTAAACCGACTTATAGCTCCATAGGTCATTACAAACTAGGTTAAGGCGGTGGAACAGCCAAAACCCGCACCTGGCAAAAATTTTCTGTTACTGGCATGCTGAGGCGGGCTGCTTAAGACTTAAGGGGGTCTTACGCGGGTCGCGTGGACCGGCTAAACTGGCCAAACAAGTTTCAAAGCTGGCAGATTCAGTCCCTGATCATTTTAAACCCTCTTTAACTCCATTTTTGGCAACCAAGGCCCTAGTAGTTAATTTGTTGAGGCTCAAGGATGTATAAACTAACTTCGTTAGGCTCCGGTTCGTTTAATACCTCTTTGAAAACAAGTTTCATCAAGTTGACACTTTTGGCCCAAAGTCTTGAAAATATGCGTAGCGATCTCGAAACCACGTGAAATTTATACCACTTACTCTTAAGAGTATATTTGAATGTTTCGAAGCCTCGGTTTTGTTAAAAGGTCACTCAGAGGTCAGAATCGACATGTTGACACGTTTAACCCTTATAATTTAATAATCTTCCGATTATTTTCATAAACGGCTTCTTATATCCAATCAATCACTCGTTTAAGAATATATTCATCGTGTAAGGTCATTCAGAGGCACAAGTTTGGAATATTGACACTTTTAGTCCCTTCGCTTGCATATTTTCACTTTTTGCCAACTTTAGTTCCTCAAACTCAATCTTTCACATGTTTAGAGTTTAGGACACGTGTCTATAGATATTCGGACACGTTTTTACGTGGTGTTACACCCTCACCCCCTTAAAAGAAATCTTGACCCTTAGATTTACTGGAATAAGTGAGGGTACTTTTGTCGCATAGTGGACTCAACTTCCCACGTATATTCGGGACCTCGACGGGCGTCCCATTTGACCTTTGCTATAGGTACATGCTTCCTTCGGAGCTTTTTAACCTGACAATCCTCGATCGATATAGGTCTTTCAACGAATTTCAAGCTTTCATCAATCTGTATGTCTTTATGAGACATAGCCAGTGATTCGTCGGCTAGGCATTTCTTGAGATTACAAATGTGAAACACATTATGAATCCCGCTCAGCTCCTCAGGCAAATTTAGCTTATAAGCTACACTGCCGACACATTCGATAATCTCGAATGGTCCAATATATCTAGGGCTCAACTTGCCCTTTTTACCAAAACGCATCACACCTTTCCAGGGTGACACTTTCAATAGAACTTTATCGCCTATCTAAAACTTTTGAGGTTTTTGCCTCTCATCAGCATAACTTTTATGCCTATCACTGGCAGCTTTTAGGCGATCACGAATCTGGACAATCTTGTCCGTTGTTTCAAGGACTATTTCAGGTCCTGACAACTGAGTTTCTCCTGCTTCTGCCCAACAGACAGGCATTCTGCATTTCCTACCATATAATGCCTCAAAAGGCGCAGCCTGAATGCTAGTATGGTAGCTATTGTTATAGGAAAAATCTATCAATGGCAGGTGGTCATCCCAACTACCACCTAAATCAATAATACATGCACGAAGCATGTCTTCCAAGGTTTGAACTGTACGCTCACTTTGTCCATCAGCCTGAGGATGGTAAGCAGTACTAAAATTCAAACGTGTACCCAAAGATTGTTGGAAACTTTTCCAAAAATGAGAGGTATATCTAGTATCTCTATCAGAGATAATAGACACCGGTACTCCATGAAGAGCTACAATCTTGTCTACGTATAACTGGGCTAACTTGTCGGAGCTATGGGTTTCCTTGATGGGCAAGAAATGTGCTGACTTAGTCAGTCTATCAACAATAACCCATATGGTATCATTTCCATGCCTTTTTTTAGGTAACTTGGTTATGAAATCCATGGTTACCATCTCCCACTTCCATGTAGGGAGTTCTGGTTGTTGAAGTAGACCTGAAGGCTTTTGATGTTCAGCTTTAATCTGAGCACAAGTCAGGCACTTAGCTACATGTGTGGCAATAGATTTCTGCAAACCTATCCACCAATAATTTGCCTTCAAATCATGATACATCTTGTCACCTCCAGGGTGAACTGAGTATTTGGAGTTGTGAGCTTCCTGGAGGATTGCATCTCTAAGCCCTCCATGAATAGGAACCCAAATTCTTCCATTCATTCTGAGGATTCCATCCTTCCCAAGTGCTAACTGCTCAGCAGTTACACCCAACTTTTCATTTGGAAAATTAACTTCCAAAACATCATCTTTCTATGCAGCTAATAGTCTTTCATTCAGACTATTCTTCAACTCAATGCTCTTGGCATTGATCCTGATTGGTTTAACTCTTTCCTTTTGGCTTAGAGCATCTGCGACTACGTTCGCTTTACCTTGATAGTAGCGTATCTCGCAATCATAGTCATTTAGTGTTTCCATCCAGCGGCGTTGTCTCATATTGAGCTGTTTTTTATTGAACAAATGTTGGAGACTTTTGTGATCCAAGTAGATCACACATTTAGTTCCATATAAATAATGTCTCCACAATTTAAGTGCGAATATAACAGCACCCAATTCCAAATCATGGGTGGTGTAATTCTTTTCATGCACCTTCAGTTGTCTTGATGCATAGGCAATCACCTTGCCGCGCTGCATAAGTACACACCCCATGCCGGTGTGTGAAGCATCACAATATACAACAAACTCTTCAATTCCATCATGTAAGGTTAGTATTGGAGCATTGCTCAATTTCTTCTTAAGAACCTCAAAGGATTCTTGTTGTTTCGGACCCCAGTCAAACTTAACATTCTTACGGGTCAAAGAAGTTAATGGTGTAGCTATTCTTAAGAAGTTCTCAATGAATCTTCTATAATATTCGGCTAAACCCATAAAGCTACGTATTTCGGTTGGAGTCTTGGGTGCTTCCCAATTCATTACGGCTTCTACCTTAGCGGGATCTACTTGGATACCTCGCTCACTAACAACATGTCTAAGGAATTGGACTTCACGAAGTCAGAACTCGCATTTGGAGAATTTAGCATACAACTTCTCCTGTTGAAGCAATCCTAAGATACATCGCAGGTGCTTCTCATGATCAACTTCGCTACGAGAGTAGATAAGTATGTCGTCTATAAAGACAATGACAAACTTATCTAAATATGGCTTGCAGACTCTATTCATGAGGTCCATGAATGCTGCTGGAGCATTAGTGAGCCAAATGGCATCACTAAAAACTCGAAATGTCCATACCTCGTTCTGAATGCTGTCTTAGGCACATCTTCAGTTCTTACTTTAAGTTGATGATACCCAGATCTCAAATCAATCTTTTAGAAATAGCTCGCCCCTTGGAGCTGATCAAATAAATCATCGATCCTGGGTAAAGGATAACGATTCTTGATCGTTACCTTATTCAATTCACGATAATCAATGCATAAGCGCATTGATCCGTCCTTCTTTTTAACAAACAGAAATGGAGCTCCCCAAGGCGAAGAGCTGGGTTGAATGAAACCTTTATCCAGTAAGTCGTCCAATTGAGTCCTGAGCTCTTTCATTTCTGTAGGCGCTAGACGATAAGGAGCTCGTGCTATAGGTGCTGATCCTGGGAGAATGTCTATCCTGAACTCTACTTGCCTCTCAGGAGGTAATCCAGGTAATTCATTAGGAAAAACATCAGGATATTCAGAGATAATTGGAATGTCTTTAATTTTAGGCTTCAGGTCATTCACAGTCACTTGTGCCATGTAAATGACACATCCACTTTTCAAACATTGCGATACTTTGAGAACAGACACGTTGCTAGGCAATCCATAATGTGTGTCTCCTTGAATAGAAACAGATTCACCAGAAGGGGTTTTTATAATAACTAGCTTTTTGTCGCAGGCAATTTGGGCTTGGTTATGCGACAACCAATCCATGCCTAAAACTATATCAAACCCAGCCAATTTCATTGGCAAGAGGGACAGCGGGATAGAATGATTCTTAATTGATATAAAGCATCCATCAAGAAGAGTTGAAGCTGTTTCTAAGGTACCATCGGCAAGTTCTACCTCATATTTTATGTCTAGAGTCTTAATAGGCAAATTCAGTGACTTGCAAAACTTATGGTCTACAAAAGACTTATCAGCACCCGAATCAAATAAGACTCTAGCATAACTATTATTAATGAGGAAGGTACCTGTTATGACTTTCTCGTCGTTCACCGCTTCCCTAGCATTCATTTGGAAAACCCTTGCATTGGTTTTCTTTGCCTCCTCGGGCTTCTTAGCATTCTTGAGGCAATTGGTTTTAATGTGCCCCTTCTCATTGCAACCGTAGCAAGTTGCATCCTTTATATTTCGGCACTCAACAAACTTGTGCCCTTTCTTTTTACAGATCCCACATGGTTTGGGCTGTGGGTCTTGGTTGCATTTCCCAAAATGCCTTTTGTTGCAAGTCTTACACCTGGGCTTGTCATTCGACTGCCCCTTCTTAGAACCAAGGTTCCCTTTTCCTTTCTTGTTTGATTGAGGAGACTTGTCTTCCTCTCTCTTCCTCTTCCCTTCATCGGTACTTTTCTTCGCCCTACTCCTCACATTTGGTTAAGGGAATGGCTATTCTAGAGAACTCTCGGATAAACCGTCTATAATAACCTGTTAGTCCGAGAAAACTTCTCACCTCCGTTGGTGATTTAGGGACTTTCCATTTAGTAATTGCCTCAATTTTTGTGGGATCCACATGAATTCCTTCATGATTAATTAAATGTCCAAGGAATTGTACTTCTTCTAACCAAAATTCGCATTTTGAAAATTTAGCATAAAGCTTTTCTTTTCTCAGCAAATTTAGGAGTGCATGCAGATGCGCTGCGTGTTCCTCTTTACTCTTAGAATAGCATCTATAAAGACAATTATGAATTTATCCAGATATGGTTTACATATTCTGTTCAACATGTCCATAAATGCAGATGGGGCATTGGTTAAACCAAATCGCATGACTGTAAATTCATAATGACCATACCTTGTTCTGAAAGCGGTCTTAGGAATATCCTCTTCCTGTACCTTTAATTGATGATATCCAGAGCGTAAATCGATCTTTGAAAAGAATCGAGCTCCTTGCAATTGATCAAACAGATCATCAATTCTCGGTAGTGGGTACCGATTTTTAATCACGACTTTGTTTAATTCCCGGTAATCAATGCACATACGCATTGATCCGTCCTTCTTCTTGATGAACAAGATCGGTGCTCCCCAAGGTGATGAACTTAGCTGTATGAATCCTTTCTCCAGAAGTTCGTCCAATTGTTTCTTTAGTTCTCGCATTTCTGGAGGTGCCAAATGGTACGGTGCCTTGGCAATTGGTGCTGTTCCTGGTAGCAGATGGATTCTGAATTCGACTTCCCTGTCTGGCGGTAGTCCTGGTAATTCTTCTGGAAACAAATCTAAGAATTGAGATACTATGGGAATATCTTTCAATTCTTTTCCTTTAGTGTTAATGATGATGGAAATCATATACACTAGTAAACCTTTTCTTGCACAACTCGCTGTTTTCATCACAGAGATGAATTTCGTAGATCGAGATGGCTTATTTCCTTTAATTGTGATCTTTTCACCCTTTGGTGAATTTACTTGGATTGACTTTTGATCACATAGAATACTGGCTTTATTAGCTAGTAACCAATCCATTCCTAATACAATATCAAATCCAGCCAGATTCATTGGGTAAAGATCTGCAATAAAATTTTGATTTAAAATTTCTATTCTTGCTCCATGCAAGATTTCAGTGATCTTAATGGACTCTCCATTTGCCGTTTCTACTAGACATTCTTGTTGGAGTTTAGTTAATGGTTGATTGAGAAGTTTGCAAAATGAAGTATTAATAAAACTTTGGTTCGCACCAGAGTCAAATAATACTTTCGCAAAAACATCATTAACTAAAAATGTACTAGCAATCACATCCGGAATCATTTTCGCTTCTTCGGCTGTCAGAACAAATGCTCTAGCATTCTTAGTAGTCTTGTTATTCATGGCTAGAGCTAGTTTCGGACAGTTCGGCTTGATATGTCCCTTTTCTCCACAATTGAAGCATACTCCATTGCTGGGTTTCTTCCTACAGTCTTCTTCCTTGTGTCCTGGTATCTTGCAGAAAATGTAGTAGGTGGAGCATCTTCCTAAATGCTTCTTCTTGCAGGCCTTACAATAAGGTGCAAAAGTAGAACCTACATTTTTCCCACGATTGGAATTACCGTAGCGAAATTCCTGGGTAAGCTTCTGAGCTAGATTCTTCCTCTGGTTCTCTTCTTGTGTACGTACTAGTTCATCAGTCATGGTATTTGCTAGTTCTTCAGCTTCTTCTATGGTTTGTGTTCTAGCTACCTTGACTACGTATCTAATCTCACTGATTAATCCCCAGATGTAATGGGAAATTAATATTGGTTCTGGTAAAGCTAGGGTTGGCATAATTCTAGCATATTCAAAGAATACGGTAGTGTAACCCTTACAGTCTATTGCAGTCATTCTAAGGTTTAAGAACTTATTAGCTATTTTCATTGGGTGGACAGAATTTTCTTTCAACCATATTCAGTCCATTCTATATTATAGACTCTGTCACTTCCCCTAGACTGGAGAATAGTGTTCCACCATTCTAAGGTTACATTCTTAAAAAGATTGGAAGCAAACATGATTTTGTCTTCCTCTGCACACTTGCTTATTTTTAAGACTGCCTCAGTCTTTTCTAACCAGCATAGAGCTGCAATGGCTCCTTCATTGCCAGAGAATTCTATTGGTTTACAGGACCAGAATTCTTTGTAAGAACAACCATAAGACATGGTTCTTCTTCTTTTTGGAATAGGCAATTGAAGTAGTGGTCCATTGTTTACACTGTGACTAGGTTCAGTAGGTGGTCGCCTACTTCCACCGTTACTTTTATTATTTTCTGCTTCTTTAACAGTTTGGAGGATATAAGGCATAGCATCGATAATTCCTTGAGCCAATATATGTTGGATGACACTGTTATCTATTTGGTTTCCATTATTCTCATTATTCTGGTTTTCCTGATTCACTTCATTGTCCATCTGGATTATAAACATTTACCAGATATTAATATCACAAAATAAAACAGTCACAGACACATTGATCAAAATCGTCGTACATTGCGACACTTACTCTATTTTATAGATATGCATCTATTACAAACTGAAACTGGAAAATACAATACTAGTATGCATCAGTAGGTATTGGATTATCTAAATTTTTTTTTCAAACTACTCACATATATATATATATATATATTATTACTATTAGTGGGGGTTCATCCAATACTGCATATTACGCTCGTCGTACTTCCAAACGAGCATTTCCCCTATTTGTCTTATCTTTTCACTTTCATCTAATAACTCCTCACCAAAAGTGCGGAGTTCCTGCACATTTTCAGTACTCATGGGTGGTGCGGGTGCTGGTATTGGGTCAGGGTACTGGGGCATCGGTTCTTCGCATGGGTATGGGTTTTCTAGGATTTCTCAAATATACTGGTCGTTATCCCAATATGGATCTAGAGGGTCAAGGTTAGGATAGGGTGCTACTGGGTTTTGTATGGGCTCCTCCTGTGGGTAGAGTTCTCGATAATCCCTATGTTCATCGTTCCATGGATCATATGCTAGGGGATCGGGTGCTGGGACTCTAGGGATTTCATTTGGGTCGAATGCGGGCATGAGAATCTGGTCTCCTGGGTTAGGTTCTATTTCCATGGGTTGAGTTGAGAACAAGGGTAGTGGCTGTGGTGCAATGATTTGTTCTAAGTTCGGGTCTGCAGCAGTAGTGGCTAATATGTGAAAGTTAGCTAATCGCCTATTGAGTAGGTCCTAAGTTTGGGCATTCATCTCCCTATTTGCTGCTGCTAAGGCCCTTTGTTGGTGCAATTTCCTCATTCTTTTCCTACGCTCGTGAGCTCCCCGACTGAACCATCCTCTCTTTTTTTGTAGGGAATGGCTCTTCGGATTGCGCTTTGAATATAAAGATCCCCTCTTCTGTGTCAGCTGAATACCCCGAGGGAGTAGACTGGAAAGAAGTTCCTGCATCTCTAGGAGAACTAGACAATTGACGATAAGCGTCTGAGGGACCTTTATCACTCATACTGTAGGCTAACAAATTGTCAAATAACACAAAACAATAATATACATATATGCATGTAATCACGTAAATTATTTGCTAACATAATGGATAAAATTTTGGTGTCAGCAGAACACTTTTGTGGCAAAAATCAGTGGCTGTAGCTCTGATACCACTTTCTGTCGCAACCCCCGACCCCTATCTCTGGGAACGGGCGGCCGCGAGCCAGTATCAGTGGTATCGGTGTTTATCAATTTGGCAGCGGAATACATCAGGACCGTAGTTAGGAAATATTTTATCAGAGTAAAATACCACATTTTTATAATAATAAATAGATGGGAAAAACCCAAGTTTTCATTACAACATATTTATAGGGGTAACCCTAATTTATTGATAGAAAACATCTACTTTATTTAGGTAACTTTTATAGCCACTTTTTCAAGCCTTCAGTGTTGTCCAGCTGGCTTCTATTTGGCTTTCACATTTTGTTACCTGAAACCAATGTTGTAGAAGGCGCTAGGCGCTAGTCGGGCGGTGAGGTACAGCCTAGGGATTAATCGGGATTAATCGGAATGGGATTTTTATATGTATTTTTTCAAAATTATATATATATATATATATATATACCCAATAATATAAAAATAATACTTCAAAATTCACATAAATACTTCAAGTTTCAGATAGTATGGTTCGATTTTGACCGATTTTGACCAATTTTGACCTCCTAGGACCGATTTTGATCGATTTTGACCGACTAATATTGTCTGATTAATCCGATTTTTGACCGCCTAGGACCGATTTTGATCGATTTTTTACCATGACCGATTAATTGACCGCCTAGCTCAGAATTAGGCAGTAGATGACCGCCTAGCGCCTAGGCGCCGATTAATCGGCGGCGCCGATTAATCGGCCGCCTAGGCCGATTTCTGCAACCATGCCTGAAACGCTTTTTAAAAACATTTGTCAGCAAAAAATACTGGTGAGTGAATCCCAGTTTAATGAAAGCAGGTTTTATCATTTTACAGCATTGAGGGCGATCTCGCAATTACATTTGTTTATATTTCTACTTTAATTACCACCCACGGTATTGTCAACCCGACTTGCGGTCATGTTACTACTCATAGTGTAGTAACAAATTTTGTATACAAAACCCCAACATACCGACGATAATTGTAGAATTACAAATACTCAATCACTGTTACTTATCATGTAAAATAATTGAGGTTTTGTAAAAACAGTTCACAAAAAGAAAGGATTACTCACAAAAAGGATTTTACAAAAGGAGATAAACTCACATTGCTAATTTAGGTATTTTCCTTGTGACTTCCTGGTTATAATCTATTAATTAAACAATGCACACGTGTTAGTATAATAACCCATATTTACATTAGTTATACCTTCCCCGAGACAGAACTCCAACGACTACGTCGGGCAAAGCCTCGACAGGCGTTACTGAGCACTAAATCTATCGGGCAGCGTATCTAATATGTAACCGGGGATTATAATACTTACAACGAGGCGGAGCTTCGCTAATTAGGGGGTATAATATCCGAGTATTATTTTTACTATTTCAAAATTTGAGAGAGAATCACAAGAATTGAGCAAATTCCGAATGACTGCCGATGCCTTCTATTTATAGGGTCTGATCGACAGCGGGTCGCGGCCCGCGACCAATATAGCCAAGTCCTTCGCGGCCCGCGAGGATTATAGGCTAGGTTCTAGCTTTGGCTGGTCACGGGTATAGACCCAACACGTATACGACACGTGGCCGCCCAGGGGTGCGCCTGATGGTCTAGCTGTCGCGCCCCGCGACTGAAGTAGCCAAGGGCTTCGCGCCCCGTGAGCGCCCCTTAAATTTCATTTTTATTTAATTTTTGTTAAATTAAAGGTATTTAGGGCCGTTTTTCGTATACGGGGTGTTCTTTTAGGACGTGTAGGGACGTTCTAAGTATTTTGGGAGAGTTGTTATACATGACACCAGCATGAGTGATTTTAGTGTCATTATGTCATTTAAGTTCATTGAAATTCAGTTGACGAAATGGAAACACCTTAAACATCATTACTCGAGTCTATTCTCACTTCCAGCATCAACGAACCTTGAGGTTCAAGGGGGTAGCACCCCTGGCAGGCTCCATTGGATTGAGCCCCTCCCTGGTGGGAGTCTTGATTCAAATCTTGATATTCACCAACACATTTTTAGGTTTATTGGAATTCGTTGGTATTTACCGATGGGTAGCATCCATAGTAAAAGTCTATCGGTGCTACTTCTTTATTTAGTAGTGATATCGATAAATGACTAGAAGTCTAGGCGGGAATCTTGTAAAAAATCTTATCCTCAAAGTTTCTTAAAGATAGTTCATTTGTAACTTGTCCCATCCCCACCCCCTCCAAAAAAAAAAAAAACAAAAAACAAAAACAAAAAACAAAACAAAACCTTGACTTTCTCGTGTTAGGTGTTCGTTGGTAACTGTCGGTCTAACCCCGAACATGGATTACATCGACAACATATCCATAATCACCGATGGATTACGTCGGTCTAACCCCGGTTGTTTTAATTAGTTTTCCTTTTTTAATTTTCTCTTGATGTGTACGTTGGGATCCATCGAAAATTTTTATCATTTATTAGCGACAAAAGTATTCCATTGGTTATACTCCTTTGTTTAGTAGAAGTGATGATATTTGAGAACATTTGGTGTGAAAAAAATTCGCTAACGACCCCTAAATAGGTAATTTAGATATCAAATTGTTGATATCATGCATTAGAATCTTGCTTAAGATTCTAAAATGCATTACTAATTCGACATAGGTAATTTTGGAATAGAAGGATATGTTGCTTATTAAAAACAACCTCATAAAATCCTCTATACTATGTATAAAAAATGTCCTTCAAATTTTAGTTAAAATAAATTTAAACTTTCCATGGGTTGATAAATAATTAGACCAAGATGTATTTAGTGATAGTTTAATTAGGGCCTAAACCTGTAACATCTCTGATGTGATTACTTGTTTCACATATTCAAATGTTTGAGTTCAATTGCTTGTGTAGGAACAATCTGTATCATGTTAGTTGCTAAGGATGTGCATGATTCAGTTCGGTTTTGATCTGAAACTGATATGATCGGTTTTTTATATTTTCTGAAAATTGAACCGTCGGTGTTTCCTTTAATTAAAAAAAAAACCGCTTTTTTAGTTATGTTTTTGTTGTTGTGTGTCTTGTTGTTAGGAAAGTGTGAACAAAATACACTTGTTGGGTAAAACTATTTATTGTTTTTTGTTCTGTTTTATTTAATAATTTCTACCAAAATATACTCGTAAGCTAGCATTTGTTCACCTTTATAAGCTACTATTTAGTGTATTTATTACTTATCATCGGTTGTCTCACTTAGAAAGAAACTGTACTTTGGGTACTCGAACAAGAAAACTGTTAGATATTGAGCTCGATTAATCAAATGTTCTGTGTTGTTAGTTAGTTAAAGGAAGTTAATATTGGTCAATGAAAGTCAACAGAGTTAACGGATAAAACTGAGCAGCAGAGAACTTTGGGCAATATTTGACAATTTGGTGAAAGTTGAAGTATGGTACAGAATGTTTAATACTTTAAACGTGGAGGGCTAAAGATGTCAATACTGCTGCAAGTTTGGTTAGAGTCTGTTAGTAACCGTTGGACAATTGGGGGTATAATAAGGGCTTCTAATTCTTGTTGTATTCATTCACTCAATTGAGGTCTTTTCTGTAATTGTTCTTGAATTCGTTTTAGTGTTCAATCATAATCAATTCCTTTGATCATTGTTCTTTCAATTTTATTCTAATTCCGCATTTAAGGTTAACAAAAACAATAAATCGCTCTCTAACAACTAAATACAAATGAAAAGTGTTTTACTTCATCAAAACATGCAATATTTATAACACATTGTTGCATTATGCTAGGTGTAAACATATTAAAATATGAAATGGGCCATGCTAGTTAAACAAAATAAAATATGAAAGGGGCCTGTTATAACCCTGTTCGATTTTTTTTCGGTTATTGAAAATGATTTATCAGAAAACCGAACTGAAATTTTTGGTTATTGAAAATTTTCGGATGGGAAACAAAACCCTACTATCCTGCCTTGGACAATGGCGTCGAATCTGAAAACGGGGGTGAACATGAAGAATGGAAGTAGTGATTGGGAGAAAACCCAAACTGGCGATGGCGGTAGACATTTCGCATTGAACTAGAAGGCATTTGCACGGGAGCACGCATTGAATAGAGATGTTTTGACATTTTGTATCACATTTTTATTTTTTAATCCATGCAAAATGAAAGTAAGAGGCCGTTGGATATGGTGCTTCAGGAAAAAAAATATGTTTTTATGTTTTCTTTTCAAGTTTTACATTTTTAAACCACGATGCTCTCGTGTTTAGCTTGCGGGGTAATATTAGACCAAGATGTATTTAATGATAGTTTAAAGACTGAACCATAGTATGTTATTGTTTTAGGAATAAAAATGAAAAAAAAAAATAAGAAAGAGAATATGTACATGGTGAATTGACATCTAATTAAGTGAACAATATATGGTATTTTCATTGTTGAAAAATATAAGCATATAGAAGCTCATTCCATACATCAGGCACACCAGGAAGACACCAATGTATACAATCTGAATAACTATTTGGGTTTGATAATTGTTCTTCACTCAATGCACCCCATTGTTTCCTGTAAATTGATGGATGACCTTCTTTCCTGTATTCTGAAAGTTGAGTTATGTTGATGATTTGAACTTTCAAACCTCTTGTTTTCAATTCATCAATGGTGTTTTCTACTATTCTCATCATGTTTGGATCTGTTTTGTTTCCGGTATACCCCTCCTTGGTAATCAAATCAGTCTCACTATAACAATTTTGATCACTAGATCCACCCCACTCTTCGGCCCTACAATCGATAATATGGTTTTTTTTCTCTTTTAGAATCACACATTCGTTAAACTATATAAGCAAATTGATTTTAATAATCCAGACTATGACTTAGTGTCCAATCATAATTTGTAGCAGCAATGACACTCTCAACTTTCACTTCAATTGTTAATGGCAATCACACTCTAACGAAAAGAAAAGTGCCTTTTTCGGTCCCTCACTTTTTGTTTTAAACATTTATAAAATTCGGATCGAGATAAAAAAGAAAAACAGTCATTTATTCATTAGGGGCAAACCAAGTTACTTTTCGGTTAAAGTGAGATTGTCTTTCATAACAAAAATAAAATGTAGGAGTGCTACCAGCCATATATTTTTATTAATAGTAGGTCATTGTTTGGATAATTTAAATCCAGTTTGTCGACTATACAAAAACATTGAAAATGAAATTAAAATATCCACACTAGCATTTGTAATAAACTTGATGCTAAATTAAACTTGGACAAAATTGAATTAAGTTCTTACTTTTCATGAACAGGTGACATGCTGATGAAAAATAATCGAGTCTTTGCTCTATCAACATGTATCTCTAGCCAGTCCGACCATGTTTTAAAGGCCATTTCATAGCTACGTAGATTCTCCACTTCTTTATATATTCCGTTTTCATCTTTAAACGAACCCCACCTAATTAATCATCATTAAATTCAACATCTTATTAATTAATTACAAATTTACTTTTGTAAGCAACATATAATTTAATTGTAATTAATGGACAACATATTGATGTTTCTCCAACCATGAAGACTTTTACCTACAACTATTTGATAAAACTTAAAAAAAACAATCTCTAGATTGATCGTATAGACTTACAAGACTTTGATATGAGGTTGTTTCCACCAAAGATAGGAATTGAAGACTAGTATGTCTGCATCTGTCCAAACCTTGGCATGCTTTTCAATGGACTGTGTCCGAACGATCCTTTCTGGCAACTTATGGTTCACTGGGTCGTCTGAGTTAGACTCGACCAACAAAGGTTCCCAATAGAACTCGATTGACGCGTTGTAACCCTTCATCGCATCAAATATTCACTCAAAAAGATTAGAATCTTTCAAATTACATGATAAATTCGGTAGTGGTTTAATTGATATACCGAAACGAAAACAAAGATGTCTATTTTACTAGTTAGCTTTTTATTTACTTACAAGAGCTTTATAAATTATTAAGTTGGAACCAGTGTTGTTCATGAGTTTCATGTTTGGATCATGAATGGATGAATCTAATAGACAAACCATTGAAACCCATTGACCTCTATTTAAAGAATCCCCTACAAACACCATCCTCTTGTTTCTTAGCTCCTCCAACAATCTTGTTGCATTGAACCTAACATGAAAACATAACAAATTATAGAATAATTAGCTGAATGAGTGAAGAAATTAAAACTCATTCAAGCATAACAAATCATACAACTTATGGACTAATTTCTACATTGGATATCCTAACATTTAATTATGGGAAACGCAAGACTAAGGTTGTTCAAAAAAACACGCAGCTCAAAGCTCGCTTGATAAAATCTTGCTCAAATGAGTCATGGTAAACTCGTTTGTTCGACTCGCTTAAATTTTAATATACATAAGTTATGTATTATGTGTATGTAAAAATATTACTTTATATATACATATATGTGTGTGTGTAAATCATACAAAATTTGACATATTAATTACAAGTTGACTTGAAATTTTTACTAGACGAATTTCATCTCGTGAAGATAAACGAGCCGTCGTTTAACTTTGAATCCAAGCTCAACCTGGCTCGGATCGGCTCGTTTACAGCATTAAGTGTGTACCTTGGACAAAAAAAATTGTTATTGTGGTGTTTTGTAGTGCATTAAAAATAAAAACATAAAAATCAGGTAACATATATATGTCCCTCAAAGAAATTTGTCGTGACAAGAAATCATGAATCCACCACACGCACATGATCAGGATTGTAACTTGTTGTGTATGAGTCAGGGTATGTAGTAACTTTGAAAATAAGACTGTGTGCGTATAAGAATGTAATATGTAAGCATGATTATGTTTAAGTTGTAACTAATTAATCTGATCTCCAAGTGTGTGTGTGTGTGTGTGTTTTTAAGAGAGAGACAGGGAGAGACCTTGGGATGTCACAATGGTGAGGTTGCCACCTCCAATATTGATAGCTCAAATCCTGTCTTCCAAACTTGTTGCAGGCCAATTGATCCGACATAAATTTGCATTCTTTCTCTTTGTAAAGAGGGTATGACTTGTTATCATACACCCATTTCCCAGAAAACATATTGCACTCCGGCTGCAAAGAGCCAGAAGAAAATGTAACATCTACTGTTACCGGAATCATGCTAAAGGTTACATATTCACGGGCTATATAAACTGCTGCCATGAAGAACACAGCCAAAAGAAGTGAAACAAAAAACTGAACGATACTAAATTTTACTGATGCTCCCCATGTTATGGCGACCAAATTTTGGTTTCTTGCCACCATATTAAAATTATAAAACTGAATATTACCCTTTGGAAAATATTTTTTTTGATGCAAATTCAGGCTTCCATGTTGAGTTTTCTCCCCTATTTAAGTTTCCAATAGTTGGTGGGAATTTATTATTCTTTTGTAAGAAAAATATTGATGAGCTTTTGATTGACGAGTTAGGAGTAGTGGCCAAGTTGGAAATAGATTAGTTTTCAAGTACTCATGGTCAACATGATTATAATAACTTTAAGGGTGGAGGGTATAGTGAATAAAGAGACTGCAGGTGCACATGGATCATTTTCAAACAATATGTGCACTTAATTCAATTAAGGAGACTGCAGGTGCACATGGATCTATTGTAGAAGCCAAATTCTTATATGTTATAAAGGATCAATGAGGGCCAAATTCTTACAAGTTGGGATAGTTGGAGAAAATTTTTAAAGTTTGGATTATTATTGGCTAACAAGTGAAACTTAGGATTATTAGAATCCAATAACCCTTAATTAAAATATTCTCTTATTATTATTATTATTATTATTATTATTATTATTATTATTATTATTATTATATACAACCATTAAGCTTGCAATTAACTAAAAAAATATTAATAAATCAGTTGACATATAATTTTAGTAAATTGATGAAAAGGTAAAGAGACAGTTGGGTCCTTACGGGCTTTTGGTGTCGTGGGCTGGCAAGAGGAGATGGTTTTTGGTTGGTGGCGTTGGGAGTTGGTGACATGTCTAAATGGTATTCGTTAGCTTTAAGAATGTCTCATCTCTAATTTCCTCAAAATGAAAACGAACACATCCACTTTGCATCTCCAAATATTATCCAAAGTATTTCTGAAAAGATTATAACCAAATTTAGTGCATCTAAACCTTTGCTACAAAAATATTATCCAAAGTATTTCTGAAAAGATTATAACCAAATTTAGTGCATCTAAACCTTTGCTACAAAACATCGTTTTTCTCCAAATATGAAAGTTTAGGTTGTTTGGTATGGGTAATTGAATGGATGGGGGAATAGAATGGACGAGGTAATGAAATGGATGAGATAATGGAATTGATCATTACCATTTCATGTCTTGTTTGGTTATAATGTGAGAATGAAATGAACCATTACATTTTTTGTTTGCTATGCGAGAAAGACGAAGGAATAAAATTGGATAACGGTGGTCGATGATGGACGTCGATGGTGGGTGGAGATAGGTGGCAGTTGTAGCGGCGCCGGCAGTGGTGGGTGGAGACGGCGACGGATGGTGATAGCGGTGGTGGTGGGTGACGATGAAGGTGGGTGGCGGCGGTGGTTAGAGGTGGCAGCGGTGGCGATGGTGGTGGAAGGTGGTAGCGGTGGTGGGGGTGGGTGATGGCGGTGGGTGGTGGTGGTTGATAGCGATGGCGGAGGTGGGTGGCGACGGCGGCGGTGATCGGAGGTGGCATCGGCGATGGTGGCAACGATGATCGAAGGTGGGTGGTAGCGATGATCGGAGGTGGCAACGACGATGGTGGATGGCTGCGACGGCGGTGGCGGAGATGGAGGTGGGTGGCGGCAACGACGGTGTCGGGTGACGACGGTGGCGGGTGGCGGCGGTGGCGGCGAAGGTGGATGACGACGGCGGTTGACAGCGGTGGTGGATGGTGGCAACAGTAGTGGGTTGTGGTGTTGTTAATGAACGGTGAAGAGGGAATTGAATGAAAAAAAACAGGGGAACGTATGCAATGATTTTGAGGGAATGTAATGTATTTTAGAATGAGCGATTCCATTCCATCGACCAACTAAACACTCTTTTCTTCATTCCCTGGTCCACTCCATTCCACCTCTCATCCCTACATATTAAACGCTACCTTAGAGTAACTATATAAAGCAAATCCGATGGACAAGATTGTAATTTTACCATGATTACAAGTTACGAAGCATCATGTACAAGGATGTGTAAGCTATTTTAGGAGGATTAAATCTGTATTTCACCCATAGTTTTAAGACGCTAAAGGGATAATAACCGGGGGATTTCAGCCTTCCTGTTTCGACGACGATTGAATGCTTCCGTTTGTAATCGATTCAATTCCTTTAACCCTGCTTCAATTCATGCTCTAATGTTTCAACTTAATCTGGTTGAATTTGAAGGCAACATGTATGATTTTCGATTTTGGTTTGGAAACCGATTGCCTGGTGATTGTTAATTTGCTTATTTTGTTTTTGTTTCAGGAAAGAGCTTGGATTGTGGCTGCGTCCGATATCCATATGTCGAGAATGTGAAACCCATTCCGGATCTTCAGGTGTGATTTTGCCCTAATTTTGATTATCATGTGCATATTTTACCTAAAATGATTTCGGTATTAAATACTCCCTTTTCTCTTGATTTGATCTTCAAATGAATGATTTGGTTACTGTTGTTCATCATGTAGGAAACATGGCTAATTATGGAACAAAACTTAAAGTAAAAATTTTAAAAAGTGCAGGGGAGCATTTGTAAAAGAGGTTTGTAGTGTAAACTGATTCTGAAACTTTAGGTGTTCGATTTTATAAATTTACAGTTATTCGCTTTTGCAGATAACTTCTGCATTGTACTCATGATATACATCTGAAATAGTAATTGTCTATTGTGTATTAGGTAGCGTGATTGACAAGTATTCCAAATATGTGTTTGGTTAGGAAATACTAGAAGTAAGACCGTGGGGTATGGTGAGGCGGGGGTTGGGCGTGGGTTGGGGCATTTGGTGACACGTGGAATGGGAGCCCCCCACCTCCTGGTTACGTGTCCGCAGGGTATGGCGGGGCGTGGGTTGGATGCACCGCGTGTAGGGCTGTAAACAAACCAAACGTTCGGCGAACAGTTCGTGAATCGTTCGGCGGGAAGTTCGTTTGTGTTCGTTCGTTTATTAAACAAACGAACATGAACAAGAAATTTCGTTCGTTTAGTTAAATGAACAAACATGAACAAAGGTCGCGTTCGTTCGTTTATGTTCGTGAACGTTCGGTAACGTGTTCACTTGTGTTCGATAGTTCATTAGTGTTTTTAGTTTTTATATTTATTTAAATATATCAAAATTCTGACAAATTAAATATCTAATAAGTGTGAGTGTATTATATATTCTGTTCATGAACTATTATTTGTGTTCGTTTGTTTCCATTTGTGTTCATTAACATTAATTTGTGCTTATTTGTGTTCGTCAACATTCGTTGCCTAAAATTGACAAACAAACACAAACGAACACGAACAAGTTCATTTCCTTAACAAACGAACACAAACATAAAATCTCGTTCGATAAGTGTTCGTGAACGGTTCGTGAACACATATATTTTTTAACAAACGAACACGAACATGGTCTTGTTCGTGTTCGTTTGGTTCGTTTACAACCCTAACCGCGTGGCAGAGTAATTAAAAAAAAATACAAAAAAATTTATAAAAAATCACACAACAATTATAAAAAAAACCTACAACTTCATTAAAATTTAAAACATTACATAATCCTAAAAATTACAAAATAACAAACCTAATGCGTTAAAAAAAATTCAAAAAGGTCGATCTTGTCGAACGCCTTTTTTTCCTTGCCTCGAAACTCTATGTTAGCCACCGCCACCCGGTCCTCGTGGCTTAACTCGCCACCGGGAACGGCTTCGTAGTAAGCCTTGAAACGCTCGAGCTTGGGCCGTAGCTCGCGCCATTTATGTTGGCACGCGTTGAGGTTGTGGCGGTCGTTACCGACGTTATGTCGGTAGGCTTGGAATGCTTCCACCCAATATTTTGTTTGGCCCGGTGGCCGACCCTTCATAGCGTCAACGACGCTTGTGACGAGAGCGATTTCCTCTTCATGAGTCCAAGATGCCGTAGCGGGGTTGGGTTCGTGGGATGGGGTGGACCAGTGGGGTAGTGGTTCGAGAGAAGTGGGTAGCTGGTGGGGTTGTTGGGTTCGTGGGATGGGGGGACCAGTGGGTTGGGGTTACAATATATAGGCCTTTGGGAGACCCGTGTGGCGGTTCGAGAAGATGGGGGGACCGTTTGGGGGGACCGTTTGAATTTTAAAATTCAAAATTTTAAAAATTGCTTGACGTGGCGGGTGAGCCAATGAGATTCAGCCATGTCAGCTTGGCCAGACCGCCCCACGCCCGGCTTGAAAGCCAAGCCCCAAGGGCCACGCCCAAACCCAAGCCCATCCGGGGTGGTGGCTTGGGCGTTTTCCCCCAACCCACGCCCAAACCCCCGCCCCATACCCCACGGTCTAATCTAAATATGTGTTTGGTTGAGAAATACTGGAATTTTCTGTCAAAATTAAATTATTTTGAATACAAAATATGTTTTTAAAATATAATGAGTTTTTGTGTACGAGAGTCGCCCTGTTAGTTTTTTAGTTGATCTATACTGTGGTTGTGTCATACTCACACAGTTTGACACACCAGAGGAAAACTTAGGACGTGGTTCGTGTTATCGTCATTGTCAACACACGACATTAGGTAAATTCCCCCTGACTAGATTTCTCAATTACTTCAAATGCTTACATTTTGTTTCTAAGGATGTTTAGTGCTGAATGTCGGGCTGGTGTTTTGGTAGTTTACTTTTTTTGTATTTCTATTACACTTATTATAATGCTTTTCTTTTGTGGGATGATAACAACTATCATGTAGTTGCCTATGGGGTTGTGGCCTCCTGCGAACCATCGGCGAGCCACCTCTCCAGCGAGGGTGCGTTTTGGGTTCAACATGAAGGAATGCAAATCTTTTCAATTGATGTTCAACCTGGTGGGCTTAGATTTCCCATTGGTGGTGGTGATCACAAGGTATTAATGTATTATTGTTAATGTTTATTGGGTTTTTGATTCTTAAATTTTAGTGTTGTTTTGCCAAGAAAGTTTTGAATTTTGTTTGAATTTCTAGGGTTTGAAGATAAATTGTGATAGTATGATGTTCTTGTAGTTGTATGATAGTATTACATGTGGTCATGTAAATTGAATTTAGGTAAAATATTATCAGTTAAATGAAAATAATTGTGAGAATTTGATCCCTGATTCACTTAACTGCACCATCAACCACTGCCATATAATTAGATTATAGCCGTGTATAATCTAATTTCTAGATTATAATTTCACCTTTTGTCTTTGTTGTGCCTGCAACAACCGTATGTGGCGGCGATTGGGGGAATTACATGTGTTGTTCAATCTTAATTCTAATACACGATCAATTTCTGTGACGACCATCGGTAATTCTTCGAGTCTATATTCTCATTAATTCTATGGTGTTTTGATTTAGGGTTACTTTTTTTGGGGTGCTTTGTTGTTGCAATGGTGAGACTAGGTGGTTGTTTCAGATGTAGGATCAAGGGAAACTGGCTATTAGTTGGACCATTACACTCAAGCAACTGAAATTTTTATGAATTACATAATGAACTTAGTTTTGTAGAGTACATGGTACTATGGCCGAAGAGTTTATTCCACCTTTACTCGGCAACAAAAGTTTCCATGCGCCGCTGGTTCTGTCCGTTTAAAGTGTAAATTTATAGTGTTGTACCTGTATGTTTTGTCAGTGTTTCTATAGATCTATTGTGGCTGTAATCATCTCAAGAACATAATTTCTTGCTGCTTCTTTGCGTCTTCTGAAATTGGTATGATTAACAATTGGTATTCTTTTTTATTTTTTCTTATAAATATCATGCTATTTTCTGTTATGTTTACATATCCATGTTTATAGTTTATATAAAAAAGGGTATGCGTATATGTATTTGGTTGTCTTATTTTGATTATGAGTTGAATGAAATGACTATTCGTAGCTAGGGGTGTAAACGAGTTGGGTCGAGCCCGAGCCCGACTATGCTCGAGCTCGGCTCGTTATGTTTTTATGAAGCTCGAGCTCGGATTGGTTCGAGCCTACTTATTTAAGCTCGACTTGGCTCACGAGTAAACCCCAAAGCTCGAGCTCGGCTTGAGCTATTTTGAAAACAACCTCAAAGTAGCTAAAAGCTCAGCTCGAGCTCGCTTCAATATCGTTTAAACGAAGCTCGAGCTCGGCTCACCAATGTTATCATTATTATTATTATTTTATTATATATATAAAAGGATAAAATTATGTTTGGGCTCGCGAGCCTAAACGAGCTTTGTATTTCAGGCTCGAGCTCAGGCTCGTTAAAGCTCAACTCCTTCGAGCTTTTAACCGAGCCGATCACGAGTAGCTCTCTAGCCTCTAGGCTTGTTTACACCCCTATTCTTAGCCATAATGGACCTAATGGTAGGTTGATCTAAGTAATCAAAAAATTGTGTTTCTAAGAACTCGTCATGATATTTTTTATTTCATCATAATGATTTTATTATTGTGCATAAATTCCTTTCGAATTATTGTATTTAAGAGATTTGGTTGTATATAATGCCTTATGTAGACATTTTTATTTTTTCTGCATGGTGATTTTAATTTTATGTCCACGTATTTTGATTTTAGTTTAAATTCTCCCCCTCTCTTGGATTACAGTAAAGATAAGGCTAAAGATGCTATTTACTTATTTCTCTTATTTAGTCCATATGTAGTGGGGCGTTTTTTTTAAAAAAAATTCAAAAAAAACGCCCGAAAACGCCCAACCTACCATTACACTAGGCGTTATTTTTCAAAAAAATTTCTGAAATTTGGTTTTGGCGTTTTTAATAAAACGCTGCACTTACCCATTTGATTCTTGCATTGGCCAATGGGAGAAGAAGGTTAAATGCATGTGGCCACATGGTGGGGTCCAAGGTTTTGACTACCCAATAAGAATTTAGTTTTATTTTTTTTTTAATCCTTTTGCATGGGGGTTATTGGAATAATGCCCCACTACGCCACTTTTGCTATAATGCCCAACGCTGACTAGGATGCCACGTGTCGGATAATGCCCCATGGTGGGGGCATTATTTTTGTTCACTACGGGTGGTCTTATGCATACACATGGTTGTACAACAAGCTATACTAATCCAGATATCATACCGGAGCTCATATATGCAATAAGACACACTACCGAGCTTTTTCAGCATTAGTTCAACAGTCGACTCCGGCCGGGCTCGACAATATTTGTTGTAAACCAGGTCTTTATAATTCTGTATTTTGTTTCAACTATTTTATGTATAGCACTTTACGACAAAAATAGGTACTTAAAAGGTCAATATAATGGTAAGGACTGTTAAAAAACAACTGAAACTTACTTAATCGTCTAAAGTGAAACGACTTGGCCCGGAGCGTTTAAAATCCAAATGATTCAGTTCATAATTTGGGGGTTCAACGATCCGGTTTGTTATGGTTTAAAACTTGGATGTAGCATTTTAATTTATATATTTTTTGTTTTTGTTTTCTAAACATGAGTTATGATTTTATCATAACTAGTATCTAGGACCTACGCTTTGCGACGTGACCGTTAAGCCGAATAAAAAGTAAACGTAAAAATGATGAATCACACACACGTTACGGCGTGTTAACTCGCAAAAAAATAGACTGGAAAAGTAAAACGTAGAAAACAATAACTAAGTCGGCTTAGGACCCGGGAGTTTCGACGGAGTTGTTAAACCGTAAAAAAATAGACGTAAAAATGTTGAACCACATGCGTGCATTGCAGCGTGTTAACTCGCAAAATTTAGAACGAATCGTAAAACGATAAATTTGTAAAATGTAACACCCCAAAAATATTATATATAAATATAAGTGTATATATATATGTGTGTGTGAATATATAGAGTAGGGTTCATGCGAGAACCACCTTTATTTTAAGAGCCAGCATTTATAGAGGGGATTGAGACTTCACTTTTTAAGAGCCCGGTTTTTTACAGAGGGAATTGAGTTTTCCCGTTTTAACAATTAGTGGCGGACATACCTTGTATTAAGGGGTAGCCTCCGCTACCCCTTGACGATCCGACATTAGTGTAAATTTTGGGAAAAAAAATTGACGTTTTTTTATGTTTTTTCGATTTCGTTACCCATTTTTTTTTAAACGTTACCCCTATAACGATTTTCTAGATACGCCACTGTTAACAATCAGGTCACAACCTTCTTTTCTTCCGAAGCAGCATTCGACAAACTAGGTAATACCGCACCAACAATATTGATTATCGACGTCATTGTAAACACAACCTGCTGTCTTACAGTCCTTTATTGAATAATCTCCTAAGGGACTCACATCAGTATGATCATTTTTTGCACCTGAAACTTCAAAAATTAAATATTGATAAAGATGTTTTTTTTCCGAAGTGGGACATAATAGAATGGTTGGAACAACGGAACTTACATTGAAAAGACATCAAAAGCACAAGAAAACTGATAAATAATATGATAACATGAAATTCTTTAACATTTGTCATTGTATCACGAGTCATTGAAATGATAAAAATATAATGTCTTGGGGGCTGTTTGGCAACATCTGAATGGTTAAGTGCTGAATCAGTTAAGAGGTCTGCACCATTAAGTGTTGAACCAGTAAGATGTCTAAACCATTAAGAGCCTGTATAATGCTTAACTGTTCAGAGACAAATTTCTGACCAATTCAGATTAGAGGTCTTAACCATTTAGACTCTGTTTAAATCTTGACCATTAAGAGACAAATGTCTGAACCATTTAGACATCTGCTCGTGAAACAAACAGTCTAAACCATTAAATGCTGAACCAGTTGTTGGAACTTGAAGGTTTATGCAATGAGGATGGCATAGTTCAAGGGTTGATTTTGTAAATGTTTGTTTATGTTTGGGTCGATATGTATGGGTTGGGTTAGACTAGATAGTTTCGAATGGGCCTAGGGTATTTACCCATGTGTTTTGTATTTAAGCAAACCTTAACTTCAGAGTTGAGGTTGATCAGTTGCTACGAATAGGAGGCCACTCGAAACCTTGTCTTGTATCAGTCATTGTTCAAGCTTTGAATGCAAGATATATTGGTTTGTTTGTTTATTATTGGTTTCAATTATTTCAATTTACTTGAATCTACTTGTGTTTGATTTCCGCCCTACACAAGTTATCGTTTGATATCATTGAAAGATCTGCACGGGTTTTACAATTGGTATCAGAGCCAAGAAACCAATTCTTGGTTCGATTTTGATATCATTCAGATTCAAGGAAATCTTATTTTACTGATCCTGTTTTGTTAGTGTTTGTTTTTGCAGTGATAACAGTTTTGATTGTATTTTCTGTCTACGGATCATACAATCTTCAAACTGTTCATAGAAAATATTGATAAACATTGTTGATTTGGTTCGTGTGATTTCAGTGAATTGTTTGCTGATTTCTCAGAAGTTTGTTGAGGATTAAAATTCAAAGATTTCAAAATCTTTGAATTTTGGAAGCTGCTGATAATCGGGGATTTCTGCTGCTTTTATCACATTGTTTGTTTTGCAGGGCCTCGACTCGCAATCAGCAGTCTCGACTTGTCAACTTGCCAGTCTTGACTCGCAACCAGTTTTAGTCTCGAGTCATCAACTTGCCAGTCTCAACTCGCAACCAGCTTTAGTCTCGAGTCATCAACTTGCCAGTCTCGACTCGCAACCTTCTGTGGTCTCGAGTCATCTTCATTATAGTCTCGACTCGCAACCGCTGTCTCCACTCGAAATCTCTTGTCTCGACTCGCATCGACAAGCTGCAACGTGATTTGGACCTTGAACTTGAACATTGACCTTTGGACTTAAAAAAAAAATTTAATTAATTAATCAACTATTAATTAATCAACTATTAATTAATCATGTCTGCAAATAATGTTGACCTGGCTGCCTTAACAAACAACAAGAACTGGATTCAAAAGTTGGGACCACTACACGCATTCCAAGGTTGACTGATGCTAATGACTTTCCTGAGTGGAAGTGGCGTTTTGAACAACATGTGAAGGTCAAAGATTCTAAAATTTGGCGAAGTATTCTAAGAGGTCCAAGGGAGATCATGACAGATAGTCCTACTGAACCTGGAGTGAAAATAAAGAAACCCCTTAGCCAATATACTGAAGGTGATTTCACAATAGTTGAAGAAGATGAAAAGGCACTTTCCTATCTGACCATGGGTTTGGGTCCAGACATTGCTATCGGTTTTCGTACTTGCAAATCAGCCAAAGAACTGTGGGAATCTCTGATCGATGTTTATGAAGGTAATGAGGATATGAAGGAAAGTCGAAGAAATTTGCTAAGACAAAATTTCAACAATTTCAACCATATTTATGGAGAAACTGTTGACAATCAACTTCAGAGGTTTGTCAAGCTGGTTACTCAAATGCAGATGGTAGAAATACATACATCAAATGCTTCAACAAATAGACAGCTTCTGAATGCATTGCCAAAAAGTTGGGATCATCATGTTGCTATGATCAAGAAAACCAAAGATCTTGCTAGGTGTAGTCTGGCTGAGATAATTTCTCATATCAAGGCCTGTGAGCTGGATGATAAACAAAGGGAAACTAACTATAAGAATAGCATGCTAGCTGCAGGATTCTCTGTTGCTCCCGCTTCATCAAACAATAACAATGCAACTCTCTTGTCTCAAGGAGGGTTTCAAATGTTTAGCAACGCGGCATCTGCTAAAGCTGCTCCTACTCCGTCAAATGCTTATTACTCTGGGTCTCCTGCTTCTTCACGCACTACTGCTGCTGCTGCATCATCCAATTCGCCTAATACTGTTCCTACTTCTGCTGTGAAAAATGAGATGATTGCTTTCTTTACACAACAGACTAAAGAAAATCTGGATATCGCAGCCTCTGTTATAAATTGTTTGAATGCATTTGTTGCAGGAAAAATTGATCCTCCTAAATGGTCTGGAGATGACTTACAGCAAATTCATCCTGATGAAGTTGAAGAAATGGACATTACATGGCAGATGGCTATGGCGGCTTTCAGAGCAAGGAGATTTATGAAAAGAACTGGTAAAAACAGATGGGGTGCTTCGTTTAATGAAGCTTCTAAAGTGCCATTCAATCTGCGATGCTACAACTGTCATGAGGAAGGACATTATGCACGAAACTGCACCAAGCCACCGATTAGTAGAGAACAGACTCCAGTCAGACCTGCTACACCTAATCCAGAGAGAGCTCTTGTGACAACTTCGAGTATAACTGCTGATGCTGCTGCTGGTGGAAGTCCTCAAGCTCTGGGATTAGCTCAAGCCTTGGTGGTTCAGCCTGATATCAACTTTGATTGGAATTCCGAAATTGAGCGACTGAACATCTCAGCTCCAGAAGATCAAGCTGCTTCAAACAACATTGCTTTCATGACCTCAAATGATCAAGTTTCTGTACCAGAGGAGGAGACTTCAGCTGAAAACTTTGCTTTCATGACCCAGATTCTTTCAGCTCCAGTCAAAGGTCTCACCAAAGAAGAGGTACTTTCTGTTTTCTGTACTCCTGAGTGTAGAGAAAGAGTTGAAGCTTATAGAATACACAACATTGAGCTAATTCAAGATTATCAAGATATAAAAAATAAAAAGTTTACTTTATCGAAAAACGAATAACTTTATAAAGAAAAGATTGAAGCTCAGCGAAAAGACATCATCAAACTCAAGGATGATGTAAGTGTGAAAACAACTCAACTCTTATATGTT